>WYDK02070987.1:0-10613 GCA_009867345.2 Toxicodendron radicans | reverse complement strand
GTTTAATTAAAGAAAATTTTATTGAGATTTACTAACAGTTTCTCAAAAACTCACCCTCCTTTCGGAACCCGAATCCCACGGAGCACCCGGATCCGGTGGGGTAAGGGCCACCCGGGAGGGGGTGTGACATATATGTATAGCTTATGTTTAGTTTGTAAAGAAAAAGAAAAACCGCGGTATACTCTTACTGTATATTTACCTTATATATATACAGATGAGGTATTTTCATGAGATTTACATCTATTAACTAGAAAGAATAGATTGCATTACATTTTGGGCATGGATTTCCTGGAGAGATATGGAGTAGAGATTGATTGTCGAAAGAAGAAAGCCAGATTTAATCTTGATAATGGTGATAAATTCAGTTTTGGATAAGGCCATCAACTCAGTATGCTAATCAGTAGTGTAAAGGCTAGAAAGATTTTAAGAAAAGGGTGTTCTAGGTACGTTGCTCATGTGATGATTAGCAGTGATGCTTCCCAACCAGAGATTCGAGATGTATCAGTCATCAGGGAGTTTTCAAATGTATTTTCGGATGATTTACAAGGATTACCACTAGAGAGAGAGGTGGATTTCAATATTGAGTTAACACTTGGAACAGTGTCAATTCTAAGGCCCCCTATCGTATGGCCCCAGCAAAGCTCCAAGAACTGAAGAAGCAACTCGAGGAACTTTTGGATAAGGGTTTTATCCAACCTAGCCATTCTCCCTGGGGTGTTCCAATTTTTTTTTTTTTGTGAAGAAGAAAGATGGGTATAGACTACAAAGAGCTGAATAAGGTGTCAGTAAAGAATAAATACTCGTTACCATATATTGATGGTCTATTTGATCAACTTAAAGGAGCAATAGTATTTTCTAAGATTCATTTGAAGTCGGGTTATCATCAGGTAAGGGTCGTAGAGTAGGATATTGCCAAGATTGCTTTCCCAACTCGATATGAGCATTATGAGTTCGTAGTTATGCCCTTTGGTTTGACTAATGCACCAACAGTCTTTATGGACTTGATGAATATGGTGTTTCAAGATTGCCTCGACCAATTCATAGTGGTGTTTATTGATGATATTCTTGTCTATTCCAAGACAAAGGAAGAACATGAAAAGCATTTGAGATTTATGCTACAGCGACTGAGAGATAAAACGTTTTATGCCAAATTATCTAAATGTGAGTTTTGGATGGACCAAGTAATATTTTTGGAGCATGTTATTTCAAATGAAGGTGTAGTTGTAGACCCTAGTAAAGTATATGCCCGACTTGTACGGAGTGAAGAGTAATATCTATACTGATCATAAGAGTTTGAAGTATTTCTTCACTCAAAAGAAGTTGAATATGAGACAAGGAAGATGGTTAGAGCTGGTGAAAGACTATGATTATGATATCAAGTATCAGCCTAGAAAAGCTAATTTGGTAACAAATGCCTTGAGCAGAAAAAACCTCTTTGTCCTACCTCACAGTGCAGAAATAGTTGTTAGAAGAACTTTACAGAGAGTAGATAGATGTGGTACCAAGAAGAATTGCCAGATTAGAAGTTCATTCTACTTTACTGGAAGAAATAAAGGTGAAACAATCCGTCGACGAGTAGTGTCAGAAAATGAGTTGGCAAGTGCTGGAAGGCAAAGTACTATAGTATCAGATTACAGAAGGTGTTCTTTGCTTAAGGAATCATGTATGTATCCCTCGGTGTGATGAGTTGAAAAAGAAGATTCTGATGAAGGCTCATGACATACCGTATACTGCCCATCTTGGAGGAGCTAAAATGTATTAAGATTTGAAGAAAGGCTATTGGTGGCCAGACATGAAGAAAGATATTGGTGATTATGTAACAACATGTTTAGTGTGTCAACAACTTAAAGCAGAACACAAGAGACCATTAGGATTGCTTCAACCACTCAACATTCCTGAATGGAAATGGGAAGACATTTCAACAGATTTTATTACATGTCTTCCAAGAGTACATAAGGGATTTAATGCGCTATGGGTAATAATTGACAGATTAACCAAATCAACAGATTTTCTTCCAGTGAAGGACAACACTAGCTCAAATCAGCTAGCCCAGATTTATATTAGAGAGATAGTTAGACTACATGGGATACCCAAGACGATAGTATCAGATAGAGATTTCATATTTGTCTTAGCATTCTGAACTAGTTTACAGAGAGCTTTGGGTACAAGATTAGCTTTCAATAAAACTTATCATCTACAGTCAGATGGCCAGACTGAGAGAACAAATCAAGTGTTGGAGGATATGTTAAGGGCTTGTTGCATGGATTATAAGGCAAATTGGCATGATATGCTACCACTAATCAAATTTTCTTATAATAATCGTTATCAGGTGATGATTAAGATGGCTCCATATGAATCTCTTAATGGTAAACGATGCCGATCCCCATTACATTGGGATGAGTTAGGAGAGAGAGACTCCCCAAATGCAGCTCTTGGGCTAGAAATGACTCAGAAAATGATAGAAGATGTCAAGTTGATTAGAAATAGAATAAAGCAAGCCCAATACAGACAAAAGAGTTATGCAGATTTAAAGAGAAATGATGTGGAGTTTGAAGTGGGAGATAAAGTATTTGTTAAGATTTCCCCCTACAAGCCAATTTTACGGTTTGGCGGAAAAGGGAAAACTTACTCCCAGGTACATTGGACCCTTTGAAGTGTTGCAGCGAGTGGGAAAGGTAGCTTACAGATTAGCGCTACCACCAAATATGGATAGAGTACATGATGTGTTCCACGTATCAATGCTTCGGATATATGTCAGCAATCCCTCCCATATATTGAAAGTTGAAGAAGTGGAGTTAGAAGAGAATCTTGTGTATGAGGAGCGTCCAATTCAGATACTTGATAGAAAAGTTAAAGAGCTCCGGAACAAGAGTATTCCACTAGTGAAAGTGTTATGGAGGAATCATAAAGTGAGGGAAGTTATGTGGGAAGTGGAGCAAGATATGCGAAACCGCTACCTGGAGTTATTTGCTTGAATTTTGAGGACGAAATTCTTTTAAGGAGGGAGAAATGTAATGCCCACACCAAGGTACGTAAAATTATATATTTCATTCTCATACCATTAGTAATATTCCTTTGGAATTGCCTTAACAGAAATTATAGAAATTCTTGTTAAATTTTCACTAGGGGTAAAATGGTATTTTCACATGAAATTAGAAGAAAAAGTGGGCAATGAAATGAAAGTATTTAAGGTGAAGAATATATTGGAAATGAAGGAATTTAGATAAAAGCACAAGTGACAAAGTTGTAAATTTCACTAAGTGCAAAGGTAAAATGGAAAACTATATATAAATTTTTTTATATATAAGTCTAAAGAATGCTAGAACCCTAGCATTCTTCCTTGCTTATGCCGACTTACTCCTCCTGACATACTCCTCCCATTTTCTCTCCATTAATTCATCCAATTTTCATAGAAAATTCAAGGCAAAAAGTTAATTAAGTTTAGGGCTTTTATTCCTTAGTCTTCCTAAGGGTGTGTTTGGAAACCACTATGTAATTGCTAGGGTGTGTAATTACTAGAGTAGTAATTACACACCCTAGTAATTACATAGTATTTTAAAATGCATAACATATTTGGATGCCACATCGTAATTATATTTTAATTACTCATGTCATGTTTGGTAGGACAGTTGGTAATTACACAGAAAAATAAAATTATTAATAATAAATATTTAAAATTAATATTATTTATTAAAAAATATTTAAAATAGATATTATTAATTAACAAATGTTTTATCAACAAGTATAGTAAGTTTATAAAATAAATAAATTAATTAATTATAATTAAAAATAAAAAGCTAAATACTTTTTAAAATTAAAAAGCATCACGTGTCTTCACTACAATAACC
The DNA here is from genome assembly GCA_009867345.2 of Toxicodendron radicans. Classification (NCBI taxonomy): domain Eukaryota; kingdom Viridiplantae; phylum Streptophyta; class Magnoliopsida; order Sapindales; family Anacardiaceae; genus Toxicodendron; species Toxicodendron radicans. The sequence goes on along the minus strand of WYDK02070987.1, from coordinate 6,765 downwards.
AGAAAATTAAAGCGAATTCTATCTAATTGCTCTCGCATTCCATATTTGTTGAACTATTCCATCTCTTACATTAGACATATTGTTTATCAGCATCTGTTGATCCTTCGTCAAGTTCTTCATCTAAGTCTGAATCAATATCGTCTAAATTATTAGACGCTTTTATTTCTTCTTGCATGTGTTCTTCAAAGAATTCATCATCCCAATTCCACTTGCAAATAAAGTTATGAAGTACACAACATGACAGTATAATCCACCCTTGTTTTTTTATGTTATATTGATGAACTATTGCTAATATGGGAAACCTTTTTTTCAAAATGGCAAATGTCCTCTCCACAACATTTCAAAGCTTTGAATGCCTTAGATTAAAAAGTTCACGAGTTGTTTGTAGTTCTTGTGTTTGACTCCACTCTCTCAAATGATATCACACTCCACGATATGGTGCTAGAAAACCCTTTGTATTTGCATAGCCTGCATCTACCACATAATTTTTCCTACAATTCACATCAACAATATTAATAATATTAAAGTAAAATAAATATTAAAACAAGTAATTGAAATATTAAAATATTTTGTAATTAATAAATATTTTGTTATTAAAAATATTTTGGTATTAAAATATTTTGTAATTAAAAAATATTGTGTAATTACACCCAATTCACAACCCCCCATGAGAATTGGAGAGTATAATTGAGTATCTTCAATTACCATCAATTACACTATAATCAAGTAATTACTTGGTTAAACAAACATGTCTAGCCTAGTAATTCCCACCAATTACACCAAATTCCAATTACCAGGTGATTTTCCAAACGGGCCCTAAGGTAAGAATCTAGAGTTTTATTGTGTTTTTAATGCTTTAATGTATTAGTTCTCATGTTTTTGATATGTTTTAGATTGAAGAAGATAAATACTTGGATCAAAGGAGTTGTATAGCAAAAGGTGAAGCAAATTAAGATAAGTAAATCATATTTGTGTTTGGAGTTATAAAGGATTTGAATTATCAAGTTTTACCTTAAGTTGTGTTACGTGAAAGTGATAATTTTGAATGTTTGATTGATTAAGAATCATGTATAAGTGTTAAACTTGATGTGGAGAGTATGAATATGTAATTTTATTGGATGAGAAGTTGAAGTTTGTGATGGAAGCATGAAGGGTAGAAATCGACCAAGATTAATTGTAGACGTTATTGTATTTTGATTGATCATATGATGTTGTGTACATGAGTATTGTGATGAAATGATGAGAATTTTTAATGTTGATGAAGATTTGAAATTCGGCCAAGAGTAGTAAGGTTAGGCCATTATGTAATAGTTAGTTTGATTGATGAGAAATTATTGAATATTGATTATGTGATTGTGTTTATGCTATTTGGAAATTAGAATTGATGAGAAAATTTGAGAAAGAATATTATTGGCAAAAAAATATGTTTATGCATTAATATGTGAATTGAGTTTGCTTAACACATATTGATGATAAATACTTTGAATTAGCATAAACATTGAATGCTAAGTATAATGAATGGATATGAAATATAAGAATATGATTTTTTGCATTGTGATGTTGGCATGGGTAATGTAGTGCCCATCCTTGTGCATATTATGTCATAATGAAAATGTGTTATTTATGGCTTAGAAAAGTGTTGGTTAAAGTGTTTAAGTAAATGGATTTGAGATATGACATTTATAATTGGTGAAAGAGTAGTACAATGTTGATATATTTGATGATATGCTATATTAGTTTATCATATATATATGGTAGTGATTAAAAAGAAAAAGAGAGAATTTAAATTTATCATCCATTCATGATGCATGACATGCATGTAAAACCTATTACTTATAGAAATTAAATTTCTAATAAGAATGAAATATAAGAGAATAGAAAGAAGAATTAAGTGATAGGTTTATTTTGCATAAGAGTTGTATACCATGCATGAGAAAGAAAATAAAAGAAGAGAAAGAAAAGAAATGTAGCTAATACATAAGTAAGACATATTGAAATTTATTAAAGATTATATTTGACATGTCACTACTTTGAGAAGATAATTAGAAAAATAAGGGTTGTTGCGATGGAGAACCTGTGAGCGTCCCTATATGAGGCCATGACGACTTTACCTACATGCACACCATTGTGAGTGCGCGACAAGTCGTTGTGAGTGCGCTACAAGTCGCTGTGAGTGCGTGGCAAGTTGCTGTGAGTGCACGACAAGTCGTTGTGAGTGCGCGACTTATGAGAAAGAAAGAAAAGAGAAATTTGTACAGTTCGTGAGATTTGCATGTAGATAAGGACTGTACATAGAGAGAAATTCTAAATCCATGCCTCAACCTAGTCCGATCGGCAAAGAATAAATGAGAAAGAAAGAAAAGAAATGAGAAAGAAAGAATGAGAAGAATGAAACAAAAGAAAAAGAAAAAGAAAAAGAAAAAGAATAAGAGAGAAAATTATTCTTATTTTGAGAAAAGAATAAAAGTCTTACTTATTTATTATATTTCATGCATTTGATAGAGTTGCATGTACAATTGATATTTCAATTGTATTGCTACTGTTGTGTGATGAGAAACAGTAGAACTTATAAGAGATAGAGAAGAAATTAGAATAAATAAAATAGAGAAGAAAGTTGATGAATGACTAACGGAGATAAATTACTAGTTTGAATCTTGATTTACTTACTGAGCAATTAGTGCTCACTCTGTTACTTTTAAATGTTTTACAGGTAATAGGTGATGTGCGATCGGACGGGAAGTTGACAGGCGAGGGAACTTCTCAGGGCCACTGTTGAGACACTTTATTTTAGGGTAATTGATATAAATATCTATGTAAATGTTTTATGTGTATATTACAAATAAGAAAGAAACTTTCCTCTTGCATACATTTTAAGCTATAAATATATTTTATAGTGAACCTTATTATAATTTAAATAACTTATATTACATAGCTAAAGAGAGTATTACATCCATCGTTGTGGTAAGAGCTTCAAGAACCTCTTGTTCTTCCAAGACATATTGAATTTTCATACTCTAGACCTCATAATTTTTGTTATTTAGTTTTTCACCCTTATGAAGCTCAACAATAATATTTTTTGAAGCATTTGACATATCTACACATACATACCTCTTTATGTTATTCAATGCTCAGAACATACATCCATTTTATTAATTAAATATATCAATAATAATTGTATATTAGATTTGGAATCAAAAGCTAACTATGTCAACAATCATCATCCAAAATTCTAATCTCCAACTATCATAAATATAATTAATTACAATTGTAAACCAATATATATAAATAAAAGAATGTAAATGTAATCCAATACATAAACACATATATTATAATCAGAAACAAACATATGGAATATATATATATATATATATATATATACATAAATCAAACAAGTTACAAAAACTGGGAAGGATCTAATGAGTCTTATTCTAAGGCCATTTTCTAATTTGTGAACTACCTTCAGTAAGGGAACTCCTAATTTTTTGTGATGTCCTTTACGAGTTGAGACTCCAATAAATGCACCCGTTGTCTTTCTAGCACCCCAATCTATGTATTTCTTGATAAATTGATTAACTAAACATCTATAATGTTTATTAACATCATTAGGGCTTTGATCTTCCAGCTTGTTCCAAAGCAGATTAAGGAAACCAACGAGACTAGGGTAATTAAAGGTCTATCTAAGGACATTGTAATTCATCTCATCTCTCATTAGTCCTCCCTCCCAGAAAATATCTTGCATCATTTCATTCACATGAATAAAATGATTCACTAATGGAAATAACTCGTCTTCTCTTCCATTTGGACCATAAAGTGTCCTAATCATCATATCCACCTTTTCTTTTTGGTGGGTTGTTCTAATAGATTTTGAGGTTCTTCTTATCAATGTCAAGAATTCTATTCCTAGAACAACTTCATGAATAAAAAAAATTAATTAATATTCTTTTTATTAATTATTCAAATAAATAAATAATTATGTGTAATAAATATTTATGTGACATACACATAATTATTTATTTGTTAAATAAAAAACATGATATATAAATAGCCCCAATTTTCACCATTAGAATCCTAAGTTGGTTTTTTCCTTTTTTGTTTTTGTATATACAAAATCATGTCCTTAAAGGTATAGATAAGCTCATCCAACTCAGTTGGTGGAGTGTAAGGCTATCATTCTTGTGGTCATAGGTTCGAGTTGTGGAAGAGAAAAAAAAAATTATACTGATGGGGTTGGTTTGACCCAACTTTGGGTAGAATTTTTTGGGTCGGGTTGACTCAGTTTGACTTTATCCATTAAGTTTTCTTGGGTAAGTTTGACCTGATTTGACTACTTATTGGGTCGGTTTGACCTAGTTTGGGCCGATCCAATTTGACAATTGGCTCGACTCTTTATGGACTTGGATTGGGCTAATTTAAAAAAAAAAAGAATTATTGTCATTTGGTTAGTATATTGGGCTGAGTTTTAGGTTGGGTTCATATACTATGTGCTGAAAAATTAGGTTGGGTCATAACAAATATATGACATATCGTTTTTAAGCCCCAAGGAAAAACGACATGTCGTTTTCTACCATATGATTGTCTTCAACCTTCAGCCGAGTCCGCAGCTGGGTCTGCAACCGGATACCTGACTCAAAAACAATTCGTTTTCTACCCTATGATCGTCTTCAACCTTCAGCCGAGTCTGTAACCGGATACCCGACCAGAAAACAACTCACTCCGAACCCCGAAACTTCAAAGTAGCATATCTTAACCATTTTAACTCCATTTTTTTATGATTCAATAACCATTCTTCTCATAATTTCACAAAGAATTTAATGGTCTAATTATTTTTATCAAAAAAAAAAAATTTAACACAAAAAGAACTGAATCTTAAAATAATAACACACAAATTACAACAAGTTTCTACCTATCATGATACTGGACAAAAATAAGCAATGAACATGGCTCTGATACCAATGTTGGAAATCAACAATACAAAACACAAAGTTTTCTATAATATATATATCCCAAGATCATAAAATTATGTTCACATTGCAATCACATTAAAAGGAATTAATGAACTGCAAAGGGAGTATGTCATAGCATAAATACCTTTCGATTGTGTAACCCAATTTGAAGCGAGAGAGAGGTAGCAACTTTAACTGCAATGAAAAACTTCCGCACAATAATTTTTTGTGATAGAATTACGGAGGAGTTTTTTTTCTTTTTTTTTTGTTAGAAGGGTATCTTAGACCAGCTTGCACTCACTAGACTAAATCTCTCCTCCCAAACAAGGCTTTTGAAATAGGGCAAGCCTTGCGATTTGTGGCTATTAATATTAGCAATTGTTGGGATTCGAACTTGAGACCAAAGAGGGAGCAAACCTCTTGACCCCAATATTAGTTACCACATCATATATCATACATCAATACTAGTTACCACATCATAGATCATATTTGGGTGGGTCCCATTAAGGGTGCCTCACCCTTATCTTATACTTTGTTTCGGTTTGCTTATTAAACAACCAATGGACTATCTATTTTTCGTCCTTGGTTCAAATCAGCATCTTGCCTTAGTGATTAAAACTTTTTTTCTGGTTTTGTTTGGAATTTTTGTGTGATTTTGTTTAAGCCACGGTTTCCAGAAAATGAGAGAGTTAGAAAAAAAGAAGAAGAAAAAGCAGAAGAAATTTAGGTTATGTTTGGCGAAAATTGGGTTTTATGTTAATTATATTTGTGTCCTTGAAATTGTGAGAGAGCTATTTCTTGTAAGACTTCCTAAGATGGGTTATTTTAAATTTCAAATCTTAAAAAAGGGTTATTTAATATAATTTATATATGATTTACTAGGTAATTATTTTGTTAAAAGATTATTGTCAAATAAGATACAAATGTCTTTCTACCAGATTATTAAGGGCCAAGGAGATACTAAGTATTTTAATATAGTTTATTAGATTTCCTAATAGATTATCCATTTGGCCGAATTACATTTTTTTTTATGATTAGGGTGTCCGGGTCAATTTACGCGCATCTCAAATAATTCTCAAGGCCCATTAAATATCCTACAAGCCAAATGTTCCAAGGTAAGCCACAAATGCGGTAGGTGGTCTAAAGGTGGTTTGAACCCAGGAAGTCAATGAATGGAGTAATCTTCCTTAACAACCAGAGTAACCCATTGGGGTTGCACATTTTTCCATCCTAGATTTGATGAAAAGACTATTTTCACCCTTTATTTTCAATAATATTATATATAAAAAAAATTTGTTACTTTATTATATATATATATATATATATACATACATAAGAGTTAAAGAAAATAAGGCTAATATTAAGTTCATGTTGTTCAATAAATTTAATATATTTAATACTCTATATCAACAATATTTTGAATATATGTATGAGGTGTGGTTAATTAGTCACAATGTTTAATTTTTAATGACGCATAAATGATAATAAATGGAATTAATATATACTTTTGTTCGATATTTTATTAGAATGAAGTTTTTGTAGTTATTAGGAAGAAGTCAAGGAGATGCATGCATTATAATACACTATATATGTTGATACAAAAACTCGCACCAACCAGAGAGATCCGGTTGACCTTGATTGGAACCGGAACAGATGTGTACGTGACTTGAAAACCCAGCAATGAACAATAACCAATAGTTATCAACACAAATAAGTAAAGAACAACAAGATTTTTAAAGTGGTTCAGCCTCTATTTTGAGAGCCTACGTCCACTGTAGCTATAATGCTTTTATTGAATAATTTTTAAACCTCCAGCCTCTCG
>WYDK02070958.1:0-10624 GCA_009867345.2 Toxicodendron radicans | reverse complement strand
TTGGTATTAAATACATGAACGATTGACTATAGTGCAAGTGGGAGATTGTTAGGGTAGGTGCCCTAGAGCCAATCAATTTTGTAATCAAATTGTTTGTATCATGTTTATAATTAATCAAAGGCAATTTACTCTATTGTGTAAATCGTATTTAATTATATGTTGTGATATATGCCCTTAGAATGGTGGAATTGTGATGAGGGTATCGAGTGCTTGAAATCTCGATAGTGAGAACCACATGATCACTTATAGTGGCTATTCTAAAAGCGTCTGTAGCCTTAGTATTATTCTGACCTAGGACACATATAATACGGTAAGGTTATCATCGTGTTGAACGACCCTGTCAAAAAGCCAATGACATATCTCACTTGTCAAGGTTGTTTGGTAACAACCTGGTGCAACACATGAGTGCTTGCTTCATGAGCAAGTTCACTGGACTGACCCATCAGAAGATTCCATATATATGGTAACCCTAGTATATATGGAATAAATCCTCTAACGGATTGTGGTACATGTGATTCTTAGACTTGAGATCACCAGAGTGCCTTGTGCACCAATTGATGTAGTTTGACACTAGCCCAACGTAGTCCTTTTTAGGATTATCAGAACGGTGGTGATTGGCTGTATCAAGAAGTGTATTGGGGCTATGGTGGATCAACAAAGGATTCATCACTCCCGGGTACGAGAGAAATTATCCTATGGTGCAGTTTGGGTGTATTGGCAACGACAATAAGTCTATGGCCATAGTGCAATTGAGTTGTCGCTCAATCCAATTTCTTATACTGGTTGTTGGTCCAATAACCGAACACTTTATAACCAAAGGTTATGTATCTGAGGTTGACACTATTTCTATGCCTCAGCCTTGATGAGATATAGATGATGAAAGGATTGAATTACACAATAACCATACCATTGAAAGGTAGCTATTTTGTTGAATTATTATCTATTGGGTGGCCATGATGTCTTTTTAAGGGTCTATCTTGGTCTGTTTGTAGTGAGACGATTAATTGGTGTTAATCGCGATACTACTCACTATCAATATGATGGTGAGCCTACGAGTCACACACATAAAGGGGCAGTTCAGTTCAAGGTTTATAAGAATTGAGGGGTAATTTCGTCTTTGTGGTGAAAGGTATTTTGGTAATTTTGTTGTGCAATTAAATTTGCTGAGGTCGATGCCTATGTCCAATTTTACATTGGAATTTTTTTAGAAAAATTACATAAATAATATTTTGGTAATTTGTTGTGTAATTAAATTTGTTGTTCAATTTTATATTGTAATTAATAGTAACAAATTACATATTTAATTAATTATAAATTAATATTAATATTTACATTGATACTAATGAATTTGATTAAAATAGAATATTCTTACTATTCCAATTAGGAATAGGGTTAACCTTATTCCATATTGGAATAGAATTTCTTAAAGTGCTTATAAAAGGAGCACTTAAGTGAAACATTTAGTGTGAAAAAAAAAAAACCTAGCACTGTTCATGCGAAAATACTATTCATTCGAGAACACTGTTCATGCGAAAACACTATTCACAAAAGAGAATTTTCTTTTGAAAATTCTAGCCATTTTCTAACACCTTGAAACCACACTTTCAATCTAGCAAATTGATTTGTGGTGTTTGATTCTTCCCTTGTATGGATACCGTTTGTACAATCCTATACTTGGATTGTTTTGCCAAATTTCCAAATTTGATAAAGAGTGGTTGAGCCATCTACGTTAGTAAGAATCTATAAATCCTTGTATGGGTTTGTTTATTCTGATTAATGTAACATGAAATTATATAATCTTGTATCCGATCCTGGAGGCATTGAATCTAAAATTTTATTATGCTATGTATTTCCGCTGCATTTTATGATTCGATTCCTTACACACATGCTATTTTTAACAGATGCCTATGTTTTCTTTCAACGACGCCATTCTGCTGGGGTGTGTAGAAACATGAACTCTTGTGAAGGATGCCAAAGGTTAGAAATAAAGAGGAACATGTAAGATTAAAAAAATCTCGTGCATTGTCAATTCTAATAAGTTGGACAGATGAGTTGAACTAGGTGTTAACCATCAATAAGAAATTCCTAATATGAGTAAGTGTTTGAGTTTTTGAGTGCATGTGATAAACCTAGGTTCCCCGTGAAAAATCATCAACTATTGTGAGGAAAAATCTAGAATCGTAATGGTTAGGTGTATGCTATGGTCCTTATATGTCAAGATGGATTACGGCAAAGGGTTGGGTAGTGTGTGTTGTGCTAAGTGGAAAGGGCTCATGAGACTATTTAGCTAGTGGACAAATAGGGCATTTAGGCTGTGGAATAGATGCACTATGACCCATTCTCTGATGGAGAATAAAATGATTTTTATTGATGCTTGTATTACAATAAGTTATATTTTCTGAAATACAAGATAAATTTGGAAAGTTTTCACCAAAATTATTGATCCAATAGTAGAGACCATTGTAAACTTTACTCAAGACCATCGATTTCCCAGTCAAACGGTCCAGAAATTCACACATGTTAGGAAGAAATTTTAAAACACAACTGTTATCCTGACAAACTTTAGAGACGGATATGAGATTCAACCGGAAGGTTGGCACAAATAGAACTTTCCTAAGAATTAAGTGTGGTGAAAGTTGGACAATTCTGATGTGTGTGGCGGGTGTAATGTTTCCATTTGGCATCCGAATGGAAGTGGTGGACTTGGTGAGTATGTGAGAAAAATATTTGGGGTCACAAATAATATGGTCACTAGCCCCTAAGTCAATTATCCAAATATCATCTTTAATCAAATTTAAACAAAATGATGTACCTGCATAGGATGCCGTGTTTGCTTGGGAAATATTATTCATCATCTGGATGAGTTGTTGATATTGTTCAGGACTGATCATGGGAGCTGGGATTGTATTTCCAAGATTGATGTTTATGGTGATCTGATTGACGCCTAGATTCCAGGATTTCGGATTGGATGGTCGTCCATAAAGTTTCCAATAGTTTTCATGATTGTGATTTTTCGCTTGCAATAGTCACAATATAATTTTCCCTTGGTCGATTTTGGTAGTCCAGGCCCATTAAAGCCATTGGTTTGATAAGGCCCATTAAATGTGTTAAAGTATGGGCCATTAGATGCATTAGCAAGGGAGATCTGATTTTGGCTGTTGGATGAAACGGGCAGATATGAACCGTTGAGTCCATGTGAGCCACCATATAAATTCAAGCCCTTTTCTCCTTCACCAAACCTTAGCCGCACAAACCCATTTTCATTTCACATTGACCTTTCTCCTCTTACATTTTTCTTCACGTCTTTACCACTACCATGAACGACATTGAAGGCAATAGATTCAATCGATTGAAGACCCTCTTGATTGCGTTGGCTTTCATCTGGTACCGCCAATTGGTACGTGCAGTGCAAAGATGGTATGGGCGTTGTCGGCAACATTTGGGTTCGAAATGGAAGGAAAGCATCGTTCAACCCCACGACGAAGTGGATCAGTCTATCTTGATCCTTTTCACGCTAGATCTGCTTGATAGTTGCCACTGATCCGTCAATTGGTTCTATTACAACATCACGTTCATTCCAAATCGCGTATAAGCAATTGAAATATGTTGTTACAGTGAGATTTCCTTGTTTGAACTTGGCAAGTTTCTGCCGAAAAGTGAATAGTTTGGCGAGGTCAAGCTGACCATACATCTCTTTGATGTTTGCCCACATTTCTTGGGCATTTTTGGTCTGTGGAAGTTTGGCAACAATCTCCTGGGTCAGAGAGTTGCTTATCTATGCTCGGACGAGGGTATTGCATCGTATCCAATGCTTGAGAAGATGTGGTTCATCTAGTGGAGGAAGGGTTCCATTGATGAACCCTTCTTTGTCTTTTGTGATGAGGGCTCGTCGGAAATCGCAAGCCCAAGTGGCATAGTTATTGGAACTAGTGAAAGGCTGTTTTATGAGCACAAGCTCAGAGCCGTCAGACGTTGGTGAATAAAGTGGATCTCCTGGTTCTGGGAGTTTGATGATGGGTTGAACGATTTGGAAAAATGAGTAGGGATTGGGGTCTGTCGGGTAGGGAGGCAAACCCGAATGGTCTGGATTTTGGCCCATAAACCCAAAAGGAATTGAGCCGAACGAATTAGTGTTTAGGATTGACCCAATGTTTTGGTTTGGCTGGTTGGTTAGGTTGGATTGTGTGAAGCTTGGTCCAATGTTTTTGTTTCGCTGGTTGGTTGTGTTGGATTGTGTGAGCCCTTCTGAATTGGCTGTCACGCCCTATTCCGGGTAACCCTGACCCCATCAGATCAGGGCGGACAGAGGGGTTCAGATTCCCAAAATGAGGGTGAGATATTTTAAAGACCATTTATAAATTCAAATTATTATTTATTAAAAAGCAATTTACATAAAAATCGTATTAGAGTGCAACTACAATGTACAAACATTATACTGATGAACATGCGTCTTCGAACCAGCTGAAAGTGTGTCGTCTGCATCTTGCGAACCTTGAATGCAAACCTGGAGGGAAAACACTAAAACAGTGAGCTAGAAAGCTCAGTGAGTGGAAAATACAATACAAACTGAAATAACTCACGGCTCCCACTCCATATGAGGAAACTCTTAAATTATTCCTTTATAATTTCCCTTAATTTGTAATTACTCATTCCAAACAAAATACTGCTCAACCTTGCACTACCTTTCAATAATCATGGATCGTTATAAGTACAACCTCTCATCGCCATGGATGAGGAGACCTTCCTTAGCACGAATCCATTTTTACACATCGACGCTCACCAGCTTACACCCCTGGATAATAACAATTACCATTCCAGCCTCACTTGCTGGATAATAACAATTACCACTCTAGCCATACCCGATGGATAATCACAATACCCTCCAGCCACACCGGTTGAATACTCATATATATCCTGACTAGCATATCACAATGTCAAACACTCTACTCTGGGGGCCGCCTAGCGCACCAGCATAGGTGGGACCCCCACCTCAAGCTCATAAGCTTATACCCTGAGGGTTATCCAATGCGCTCAGCATAGATGGAACCCTCACTCGATGATTACTTCATAATATAGTTCAAACCCAATTCGCTTCCAACTGGAAGGTTCAATCGTTCCTGATCTGAGCCTTATTTAGGATGGCCAGTCCACTTCGGCCATTTAAATAGTTCCATCTCTTTAATAACCGATTTAACCCAAATAAACTCTTTATAGGCTCATCCATACTCCAATCTATCGACATTATACAGTAATTTAGTCATTTTCCTATCCTCACCATGCGTACCACAACTTGTGCCACACACACACACACACACACACACACACACACATATATATACATATATATATCTACAAAGGTGTGTCACAAATACATGTCTCAACGTATTAAGAACCCATATAAGTCTCTAAGGAAATATGCAATTCCACTCACCTGATCGGAGCTGCTACCACGCTCAACTTCCTTGTCCGAAATCCGAAGAATTCTTCTTGCCGATGTCTCCTTGTGATAATCCACAACAATCATCAATACTACTAACATCAGGAGGTCAATTTAACTTTCTTTTTAATAAAAATCTTCTCATACCCGAATACCAATCACTCATAGAAATTCCATAAAACTTTGGTTCTTGGCAAATATTAGTTTAGTCCCTCTCTAGAAAATATAATGTTACCCACTCAACTTTTCCACTATCTCCATTAAGCCCCTTAACTTTTCTATCCTTTCAATTAACCCCTTCATTATTACACTTAGGTCCCTCAACCTTTGAACTATTACATTTACACCCCTATTACTTGACAGGTTTCCATCCGTGCACTTACACCCCCAAATCGCTCGAATTCTCTAGATTCTTCTATGTGTTGTCGCCTCGACAACACCTTTTTGTCGCCTCGACGACAACAGACCCGAGGGTTTGTCACATCGGCGACACTCTTTCTTCACCTCGACAACATTCATGGTTATGAATGTCGCCTCGTCGACACTCTATTGTTGCCTAGGCAACACTCATGATTATGAATGCCGCCTTGGCAACACTTTATTGTCGCCTAGGCAACGTTCTGGGTTTTCCAAAATTTTGCCTCTTTTTCTACAACTTCACTTCCTAATCTTTCTCATTTCATTCCTCCAACAATTTCACTCAAAATTCTACCCCAAATCGACACTTCACACATCCTACAACACATATACAACAACCAAAACACAATTACATCAACTAACATCAAATTAATCCTAACCTCAAAACCCTTACGCAACATTTTTCTTCATTTCCTAACCATTTTCTGATACTAATCTCACTCCATTATCATTCAATCAACATCGACACACATATATACAACACAACATACAAATCACCAATTTCAAATCCAACACAAATTCAACAAAACACAAGAAATTGGGAAAAGATTAGAGTTTAGAATTATTTATACTCACCCAAGCAATCTTCTTTTCCTTCTTCTCCTTCTCTTTCCTTTTTCTTCTTCTCTTCTTCCTTTTCTTTTCTTCTCCTTCTCCTCCCATTTGCCTTTCACGTTCCCTCTTTTCTGAAATGAGAGAATTCTTGGCTTTTTATGCTAATCTTGCAAATTTTCCATTTAAATTTGACACTTTACTCCCACAAAGATTGGATTTCTCACACTTTATCCCTCAAAATCCACTTATAACTGTCTCAATAAAATCCCCAAAATACGGGGTGTTACATTGGCTATATGGACTATGTTGGGCTTCTGGATTGGTTGTTGGTTGTATTCATGGTGTAAGAAAAAAATGAGGAAAGGGATACTAATTTGTTGGCTTGTTTTGCAAGTTTACACAAAGGTTTTGGGCGGAAGCAAGGCTAAGCATCAAGCTCTGATACCATGTCAGATAGGGACCAGAAAGAAGGCAAGAGAAGCAATTGATTGCTGGGAGTTTGCCTAAGAGGGAAGAGTGATTTAATTGAATCTTTTTCAGTATATCTTGAATTGTATTATGCTTTACAGTGTGCCATTTATACAGTAGGCTATAGTATAAACATAGAAATACAATATTGTCACCATAATGATGAGATTACATGAAATTAAAGAATAATTCAGTCAATCATGCCTAAATCCCAGCTTGCCATTTTGCAATATTGTAATCTGAACTTTCCATATTACATCAAATATGTTACATTATCCACGTACACTTCATCTCAGATTTTCTTAACTTACACTTTATGCTTTTATTTATTTTTATGCATTTGGATTTTTATTTTCTGAATTTTTTTCTTATTTGTGGGAGCAAGTAATTCATATAAGATCTTGACAAGGGTTGGAATCGAGTCGAGCCGAGTCTAGTAATCGACTAATTGAGCCAAGTTCAATTACTGTAGCACTCGAGTTTAAGCTCGAGCAGAGCTTGTTGAGCCTGGAAATCCATGCTCGAGTGCCCTTACTCGAATTCGAGTCGAGCTCTAGCTCCAGTAATTGAGTCGAGTCGGATCGAACTCGAGTAAGGGCTCGAAATGCAGAAACTTTAAAAAAAAAATTGCCCTCTTTACTTAACCTCAACACCGATTTCACCTAAAAAGCAACCCTTAAATTACTGTCACCTCAACACCAATTTCAATTCCTTCTTCAACCTCATATCCACTCAACCTTCACAAACGCAAACCCAAACTCATCAAAAGTGACGTTGTTAGCTAGGTTTGCCTCAACTTCACTCTCCACCACCACCACCAACGACCCCCACCAATCCATTGTGTTCAAACTTTAAATCGCAAAAATGGCTCAAACCCACTTCGAAGAACCACCCCCCCCCCCCCCCCCCCCCCCCCCCCCCCCCCCCCCCTTTTGTCCAACCTTTATAACCCAAAAAGCGCCCAACCCCATCTAAAAAACCCCCCCCCCCCCCCCCCCCCCCCTTTAAAGCCCAATCCCTCATCAAGAATCACAAAGGGTGCTTCACAAATTTACAATCGCAAATCTGTAGAAAGATGAGGGGAAAGAAAATAAAAAATAAAGAAAGAAAGAAAGAGAAGAAAACAAAAAAAGGAAGGAAGGAAGAAAAACGGGAGAATGGTGAAAAAAGAAAAAACAGAAGAAGAGATGGGATGAGTTTTCGGAGAAAAGAGAAATAAAGAGGAAATAAGTTCTTTTAAAAAAAAAGGATATAGATAAGCAAGAGATAAGAGATAACTTATCATTAATGTTTGTCATAAAAAGTTTGCCACATCGAGCCCACCAATTCTTAATGAAATGAAATGACTTGTCTTTTTTTTTTTTACTTTTTTGGGGGTGTGTTTGTCAGTTTTAAAACTAAAAAATTACTATCACCCCCTATTGTTTCAAAATATCAAATACACCCTCGACTCGCGATCCTAGCTAGCCAAGTTAGGGTGTAAACGAGCAGGGCTCGATGAAAGCACCGAACCGAGCTCGAGCCAGCTCCACTCGATTTAAACCCAGCCAAGCTTGAGATTTTTCTAAGCGAGTGGCTCGGCTCTGAAGCCAATCCTAATCTTGATAACGTGGGATTTTCTTACTAATTTTTAAATTCCTTTGAAAATCTATATTTTTGTATTTATTATTTTGTCGGATGGTTGCATTACAACATGAGTCCAAAAGTATTTTTTTATTGAATCTTTAGACTCTTGAAAATCTTATATCTTTTTTTATCTATTCTATTGCTAGGAGGTTGTCAATTACAAATACATGTAATTGTCAAATTTTAATTTATTATGTTATTTTAGTTGGATTGAAATAATTAAATATATGGATTTTTATCAGAATCGTTTAATGAAAGAGGAAATGTTTTCAAATAATGAGTAGAACCGCTGAGGAAAACGTTGAGAAACAGGGGAATTGCAGAGTAAAAACAGAGGAGAACAGGGGAAGCAAAAAACATAATACACATTAAGCAATCAAATACTGATATAATATCTTGTGTCAAATGCATCCATCATTATTGTTAAAATAGCAGAAAACATTGCCACAATTTGTTAAAGAATCCTTGATTTCAACCCTTAAAAACGTCCAAAAAATAAAAATGATGTTTTATGGATGAAAAGTTTCAAAATTTACAAGTATATAAATATTTTCTTATTTAATCACCCTTGCAATTTCTCTATTACATACTAATTTCAAACTTTTTTTTTCTCACTTGAGCGAAATGCCGGGGCCATATGTACAAAAGACAAAGTCTACCAGGAGGGGAAGTTTCAAATACACAAATAAAAACACAGGCGAACAAACTGAAGCACCCAGAAAAGCAAGTATCCAGTGTGAATTTTTGTCATAAAACACTAGATAAACAATGGAACCATATCTACCGTCATCGATGTTACAGAGACGAACAATAAAACGAGACCTGATATTAATCTGTTGGGCAGGACAGAAAGAAATTTATCTTCTGCATAGCCTGTAATGAGGATGGACAAGAACATTATCATGGCGGCAATTGATGACAGCAGAGAGAATGCATTCGAAATGTCAAAATATCATGAAGCTTCTCTCATGGGAAAGAAAACTTTGGTTTACCATTATCTCCGTTGCCACCAGGCACGCTGTTGCCGTTATCTCATGGGAAAATTTATTTAAACTTTGGTTCATCACATATCCTCTTTTTTATTTTATATTTTACTAAATTTTATAAATTAAGATTTAAATAAATTCAATTCATCATGTTGCTATCCTATCTTCATTTCTCTTCCTTTTCAAGAATTAAATATACATTTAAATGATATAAACTTATTATATTAAACAAGTAATTTTATTTTAATGCAATTGTTTTATATCATAATGTTTTTACATATACTTAAAAAAAAAAAAAATTAGCATCAGATGACTCCCTAATAGCTATTGTTTCATAATGTTCTTGCTATTGCACTCAAAAGAGATTCACCATCAGATGAATCCCTTATAGCTAAACTTGGATACTATTTAACAAAGTCCAGTGCCATGTCTGAGACAATACGATGGACGATAATTTAGAATTAATTTCAAATTTCTAACATGAAGATAAACTGTTAACATTTAATTTGGTCCTTGGACAGTTGGACACAACATTCAATTTGTTGACTATTAATTTACTTAAGGTGTACAAATAATCTTTCTAATAAAATAATGGCAAAATGCATTTCACAAATGCACTATTGTGTCATATTTTATTTTTAGAGGGGTATTTTTGTCTTTGTGTAATTTTCAAGTCAATTAAGTCAAACAACCAAAAAACTAGTATTGAAACTGAGCGTCCTTGACTGATTGTTGACTAAAACCATAGAGATGAAAACAGAATTATTTCAAGAAAGTCTATTGTAGCACAGTGATGTAGTGAGTGGTACCAAAAGGAAATGCATTTATACCAAATAGTTATTATATTTACTAAAGTAAGAAAGGTATTGTTCCGTGATACCACAAATCAACCTTATCTATCCACGAGGACTTAGTTAGATGGTCAGACTTGTGATTTGTTCCTACGAAGTTCGAGATTTCATCCTCTCATAACCACCTAGATGGTTAAAAAAAAAACCATATTTAACTGTTTTCCAACGATGGCAAGATTCAATGGGGGGAAATTCGCACAAAGATATAAACAAGTATAGAAGTATATTTTTCTCTTTCCCTGTTTTCCTCTGTTTTTCACTCTGCAATTTAGCTCTAGAAGAAA
>WYDK02070948.1:0-10630 GCA_009867345.2 Toxicodendron radicans | reverse complement strand
AGAAAAGATTATTTCTTTTTAAGTGGAGCTATTTAGTTTAACGGGAATTGGTGTTTGATTTACTTGCTGAGCTTTAGTGCTCATCCCGTTAATTTAAATATTGCAGGTACTAGATGAGCGTGACATGCATGGATGATCGATGAGCGAGGGACACTGTGGCTACTGTTTATGCTCCCCTTTTTGTGATATGCATATAGAGATACATACTTTATATTTTTTTGTTTATGTATATATATGTATAGCTTATATTGAGTTTTGTAAATAAAAAGAAAAACCGCGGTATACTTTTACTGTATATTTGCTGTATATATATATAGATGAAGTGTTTTCATGAGATTTTCATACATTAGCTAGAAAGAATAGAATGCATTACAAAAACCAACAAACTAGACAAAGAAAACAAGAACACTCAAAATAAGAGAAAAATAAAATAACGGAAACTAAAACATGTAAACACATATTAAAATAACAAAAATTAAAATTGACTCAACATTCATGCCAATTTGCATTGTAATACAAGTCTCAAAATTTGAAATACATTTATCCCAGGAAAATGCTTAACATTTCAAAAAGTTAGATTGTGAATCGATCAAGTCTCGCTGTCCATTCCTTAAGTAGGTGATCCCCATTAAATCCACCTTTTGACTTCTCGGATTACTTTATGCTAGAGGATGAAGTTTATCAAATGGTAATGGACTCCATAAGCCTAATTTTTGAACTACTCTCCACTAATGAGGATTTCAACATTGTCGGGATCAAAAGGTCTTAATAAGCTTATAACGTAAGGCTCGGGTGATGGCTCCAAAGAAAGGATAAGATAACAAGTGAGAACTCAATTTCTTTATGCCACACAAAAAGTGATACCTTTCCAAACAACCACTTTCAACTCCTCACATTTCGTCCAATGCATCTTTTTACAACCCCTAAACTTTTGCTTGCTCATTTATTTACACCATTTTTTTAACATTATTGAAAGTGTTTATTTTTTAAAAACAAAGCATTTTACAATGAATTTGGGTTGTTTCCTTTTGATGCCTTGTCACAACCCCCAAACAAAATATTTCCCCCATCCACAATTTATTAACACCTCCATCGCTTTCCATCAACACAATTCAATCAAGTTCTCCAAAAAGGTGTGGCCAAAATTTTTGGCTCACGGGATTGGGTCGTTTGTTGTTTATTAAGAAATTCAAGGCTATTGCACTTTAAGGCTCAAAGTGGGTGACTAAGGATAATTTCAAAAGGGTCGGCTGGAGAGGCTCAAACGTTCCAAAGAAATGCCTAAATCACTTCCCAACAAAGTCTAGTCCTAAAAATTTCGCCTCGAGCACTTCTCAACTAGGTTCTAGAGTCTCTCAACATTATCAACACTTCATACGCCAACATAAAATGTTTCTAAGTATGTCTACTAAGTGAATATCATGGTTGAACCACTCAAAGAATTTTTGGCTAAACCTAGTCAACTTAACCTACCTTAAAGCAATGTATCACATTTTACAAGGATAAAAATTTAAGAAACAGGTATCATCATTGACTATTTTTTTTTTCATTTTTGGGCATAAACACGACATACAAAAAGAAACTCACAAAACAACAACAAAAACATAAACATAAACTAAGTCCTAAGTCCTAAAACATGCTTTCAAAAACACAAAAACAAAGTTTTTCCCCACCCCCATACAAAATATGGCATTGTCCCCAATGTCATGCAATAAATCGCAGGATAGAGAAAACACAAAGGTTGTTTTAAAAATACTCCCTTGATGTAATCGTGCCAAGTGCTCCCTGAAAGTGCAATGTGGTTCCCATAGCTGTATTTCTCAATTCATTCTCACTGCAAAACATAACAACTAAAGGAACTGCATAACGATTAGCACCACTTACAAGTAAATCAGAGGAATAAACCGTGTTACAAACTATAACAAAAGATAAACTAAAGAAAATTTTTAAAGTTCAAAATACACTGAACGGAAACTAAAGAAAGATAATCAGGGTGGTCCAGTCATGTGTTTCCCCCAAAATCTGGCCTAAACAAATCAGAAAAATCAGCACCGTCGGCAATGTCTTGCCAATAAAATTTTTCAAAAGGGACTCCAAGTTTGGCATAGATTGCTCGTTGTATATCATAATTAGTTTGATGATTTGCTTTGATGTCCATTTGGTTTGCTCTAATGTCCGCTTGGGTTTGATGCATCTTGGCCATCTCGCGGACCATATTTCCTTGTTCACTGCGGAACTCTACCAACTTGTTGAATAAAAGTGCCAATTGCTCTTTGGTGGTCAGGTTACCCCTGGATGAGGTCTCGGCTAGTAGGGCAAAAGAAGCTGGATCAGAAGGGCCTGGAGGTGAATGAGTTGGAGCTGTTGTTGAAAAACTACCTACATCAGCCTCGTTTTTCATCAAATATCTTTTCACATAATTTTCAGTGATCTTCAGCTCTACCCCTATTGTTGGCTCATCTGACTCAATTACAACTCCAGCTTTAGAGCACATTTGAGTAATCATGTGAATAAAGGGGCAGTTAGAGCAGACAGGCTGTGCCAGATGAGTCATGCTGGCCATGATAATCCGACCAACATTCATACTCATTCACTTCATGATAGCATAAATCAAAACTACTATGTACTTCTCAACTGAACTATAGTGCGATGCAGGAAGGAGGCGAGCACAAATAAAATAATGCCAAACCCTGGCTTCCAATATTAGACAATTCCAAGGGAATGTCCTAGCTTCTTTAACTGAAAAAGACCACTCAGTGCCAGGTTTGGCAATTCTTCAAATCACAGCCTCAAAATCTACGTTTTTCAAAAACTCCTCATGCTCTCCCTCCTCAACATTAGGCAATCGATAGTAGTCATTGATTGCTTCGGCGTTCATTGGAACCCTCTGATTTCTATAAAACACTATCCCATCAGTGCTATCAGGAAGGTTAGCATAAAATTCTAGTACTAAAGTGGTGCTTGCTAAAAGGGGTGGTTCTTTGACAAAGGTTTCCCACCCAAGTGTTGTTATGGTTTCCTTACACTCACTATAGTCTAACCCCCGCTCTTTAATGAAATTTTTTGTTTTGCCCACATTTTCAAATCTCCTCCTAGCTTGCGCAATACCAAACCGAGAACCATTACCCTTCTTCCTAGGCGGCATCTAATACTCCAAGATTTGTTTTGAATCCTCTGAAATGCAACGTGATATCAAAATCTTAATTTGAAATTTTTTCTACCCTTGATGATGAAATGTCGTAGATCTAGGTGATGGAATGTGTTTAGGAAATGTTTTTGAGTGAAAATCGGGTTGTTTGAGGCTTGTGTTTTGACATATTCTATTGTTTAATCTATTCAAGCATGTTCTTGATTCATTCATTGTGTTTAATTCAGTCTTTAGATGATATTAGGACTTGATCAACCTTGATGTTTGTTAATTGATTGTATGAGATAAGTTTAGGTATTGATTGATTGATTGAGTTGTGATTGTGTATACGCCCTACCAATTGCGACTTGATTAATGTCTTGGTCTTAATGGTTTTTTGTTCAATAGATTAGACTATACGCCCTAGCTAGTTTAGTGATGAAAACACCAAAGCTTAATGATATATATTAATACGTTGAAAAGACAAGAGTGCAAACCCTAGAAAATAGTAGAGAGAACCGTAGTTTGGAAAAGAACATGTAGCCGGATAACTGATGACATTAGAAACCTAGGATTTTCCTTTAAGTAGTTAGATTTTATATTCTTTTAATGTTAATTGTTTGTTCTTTTATTTTAATGTTAATTCTTTTCTAGAGGCGTAGTTATTAGGATCTCTAAAGCACATCCAATCCATGTGGAATCGACCCTTGCATTTTGCACACTATACCATGACAACCACTAATGCACTTGCGAGGTATTTTAATTTGGACATCAAGTTTTTGGCCCCGTTGCCGAGGACTGCTCTTGTTTTCTTGGCGATCTTGGTGATTTTGCCTTAATTTATGTGTGTCGTTTTTGTTTATTTTATTCAGCCAACCATTAAATCTCTTCAAAAATTTCTTTACAAACATTACTTCTCATTTTTCTAAACACCTCATAACATGCATTTTTGCAAAATTCAACAATTTTTGAAATGATTATGCAATTTATTGTGATGTTGGATTGTTGAGGTAGTTGGAGTTGAATGTTTTTATTGAGAAGTGTGGAAGTGTTTGTTGGAATACTTTTGTATTGATTAAATTGAGATTAAAGTGATTTGTGGTGTTTGTGGTGTTTGTTTTTGTTGTGTTTGTCAATTTTATTTTTCGTTTATTTTTTTGGTGCTTTTCATTTATTTCTTAGAATTAGGTTGTTTGGTGAGGTTTTACTTCCTAATTAATTGGTGATGTGTTAACATTTTGGAGCACCATGAGTTTCCTTGTTTTGCATATTTAGATGATTTGGGGAGATGATGATTGGATGTCAAACATTGACTACGACAAATACGCATCATGGAATCACTAGGGGAGTATTGCTTAACCTTTTGCTGTTTCTATTACTTGTTATTTATTGCATGACATTGAGGACAATGTCAATTTTAAGTTTAGGGGTAGAAAAGCAATGTTTGCGATGTTTATATTTTGTTGTGTTTTTCTTTTTTGTATGCATGTTTTTATGTGTGAGTGTGTGTTTTGTGCCCAAATGATGGAAATGAGCTATTATTGATAACTTGATTGTTGTGATTTTATTCTCGAAAAATGCAGAGTATTGCTTTAAGTTGAGATTGGTTGACTAGGTTTAGCTTGAAGATTTCTTAAGTGGTTCAACCACCATTTTCACTCACTAGACATGCTTAGAAACATTCTATGTTCACGTGTGAAGTCTTGATAATGTTGGTAGACTTTAGAACCTAGTTGAGAATTGCTTGAGGCAAAATTTTAGGATTAGACATTGTTGGGAAATGATTTAGGCATTCTTTGAGACGTTTGAGCCTTTCTAGCCAACCCTATTTAAATTGTCATTAGTCACCCTTTTGAGCTTGATTAGTATGTTGCCCTGTGTTTTTGAGAAACAAAAAATAACCCAACCCAACCCAACCCAACCCTTGACCTTAAACACTTTACCACATCCTTAAGAGAACTTAATTCCAAATATGTTGATAAAGAGCATTAGAGGTGGATGAGTAGTTGTGATGGGAAAGGAGTAAGTTTGGGGGAATGATGAGGCATCAAAAAAAAAAAAAAAAAGAAATGACCCAAGATTAATGTAAATGCTTGCTAGTTTAAATAAAAAAAAATGAAAAATTGAAATGAAAAACATTATAAAAAAAAAAGAAAAAAGAAAAAAGAAAGAAAAAAAAAAAGAAAAAGAAAAAGGAGTTTAATAAGTAAGCAAGCCATAAGTTTGGGGGTTGTGAAAGGGTGTGCCATGTATGAGAGGCTGAGAAACAAAGGAAGGTTTGACTTGAGGAGTGTAGCTTTTTGTGTAGCATGAGGAAACTGAGTTCTCTTACTTTGTTTTCCTATCTTTTCTTTGAAGCCACTACACAAGCCTAACGTTATAAACTGTTAAAGCCCTTTTGATCTTGATAATGTCAAAACCCTCATTAGTGGAGAGTGGTTCAAAAATTAAGTTTATGGAGTTTGTTACCATTTGGTAAACTTCATCCATTAGCATAGAATAATCCGGGAAGTCGAAGGGTGGATTAAAGTGGGGATCACCTACTTGGGGAACCGATAGAGAGATTTGGTCAATTCATGATTTTACTTTTCAGAATATTAAGCATTTTCTATGAATAAACTTGTGACAGTTTTTGAATTTCGAACTGCATTCTATATTGGGTACTTACTTTTCAGTTTAAGTTTTACTTTCTTTGTTTGGTTTATTTTGTTTTTGCTTTTATTTCTTTTACTTTTGATTTTGTTTGTGTTGTTTTATTTTATTTTTATTCTTTGTGTGATTGTGTTTTGTGTGTTATTTAGGAATTGTAGGATGTTTGTGGGTAACACCGGTGTAAACCCTCACGAGACTATAACTCATCCACTAGGGGAATCTCGGGGTTTAAAGGCTTAGTGCATATGCTAAATGCAATCGTGTCAACCTACGGAAGTGGTTTAGTTAGGATTTGATTTTAATTCTTTTACTTTTGTTTTTGTTTTTTTGTTTTTTTACTTTGCTCGAGGACAAGCAAAGCTTAAGTTTGAGGATATTTGATAAGCCTAAATTTGTATCGTTTTGTGCTTAAGTTTATTAGGATTATCGAGTGCTTTCAGATTGGTTTTGATTCTGATTGCTACTAAATTGTGTTTATTTCATATTTCAAGACAAAACGGTTTTGATGAGCAAAACGTGGCAATTCTGAGGGTTTCTGTGATGAAAAGCAAGATTTCGATGTTTGGTGAAGTTCTGAGGCGATTAGAAGAGTTATGGATGCATCGGAGCCATGTGGAAGCCAAAGAGAATGAAGATCTAACAGAAGCAACTCACAATGGAAAAACTGTAAATTTAGAGGCAAGATGAACAGTAACGTGGCCTAGGCGACAAACCCTCTGGAATTCCAGACTTACGGGTAGAACTAAACATGCTTCACGCAAACAAACATATCTTGCTCTATAGAACTCTAAATGACCTGATTTTTATTAAATTGAAAAGCTAAGATATAGACCTACAACTTTAATGTTTTGGTCATGATCCAGTTCGACCTAGAAGATGGTTAAAAAGTGGTATGAAAGTCATCACAGCAGAGTTCGTGCATTTCCGGATTTTGCTTGTCGCCTCGGAGACAACAAAGCGTTGCCTCGATGACATCTAGATCTATATAAAAGAAAATAAATTTTCAGATGCCACACAGATTTTTAGAGAGAGAGAGCAACCTTGGGAGCAAGAGGGAGTGAGCAGTGATTTGAGAGGGGAGAGAGGGATCTTTCCTTTGTTTTTCATTGTCTTCATGTATTCGAGGTGTAAACTTTCTATTTCTTTATGTTTTTGTTAATTTTCGTTTTCTCTTTACTTTTATGTTTATGTAATTAGTTTATTGTTCTAGGGATGTGATGAATTTTAATTAAAGGCTTGAGTTTTGACATATTCTATTGTTTAATCTATTCAAGCATGTTCTTGATTCATTCATTGTGTTTAATTCAGTCTTTAGATGATGTTAGGACTTGATCAACCTTGATGTTTTTTAATTGATTGTATGAGATAAGTTTGGGTATTGATTGATTGAGTTGTGATTGTGTATACGCACTCCCAATTGAGACTTGATTAATGTCTTGGTCTTAATGGGTTTTTGTTCACTAGATTAGACTATACGCCCTAGCTAGTTTAGTGATGAAAAACACTAGGTTAATGTCGAATGCCCTACGGTAATACCTTAGAAATGATAGACGCTTTGCCTAACAAATAGCTCTAGTGAATGAATGATTCGTGTTTGAGAATACGCCCTGTCGAACGCGAATTGGTTATTTGTTTAGCACTCCAGTTCTTAATTTGATTGAGTTGTGATTGTGTATATGCCCTATCAAATACAACTTAGCTTATGTCTTGTTCTTAACGGGTTTTTGTTCACTAGATTAGACTATACGCCTTAGCTAGTTTAGTGATGAAAACACCAAAGCTTAATGATAAATATTAATACCTTGAAAAGACAAGAGTGTGAACCCTAGAAAAGAGTAGAGAGAACCGCAGTTTGGAAAATAACATGTAGCCGGATAATTGATAACATTAGAGACCTAGGCTTTTCCTTTAAGTAGTTAGATTTTATATTCGTTTAATGTTAATTGTTTGTTCTTTTATTTTAATGTTAATTCTTTTCTAGAGGCATAGCTATTAGGATCACTAAAGCACATCCAGTCCATGTAGAATCGACCCTTGCATTTTGCACACTATACTACGACAACCACTCGTGCACTTACGAGGTATTTTAATTTGCATATTAGTCCTCTCTCATGCTACCAACGGGGTGTTTGAGAAAAATGCCCCTAGCAGGCTGATCCGCCATTTCCGAGACTTTACTTAGATATGGGTTGTTGATTCCTTCACACCTGTTTCTCATGAGCGTCGTCAACTATTTTGACATCGCCCCGCTCCAACTAACTGTAAACTCTTACCTTATAATAATAGGGTTGTACATAGCCTTTAAGGCAAATAACCTAGGTGAGCTGAATATTGATCAGCTCGCCTATGTATACAAGTTAAAGAAGGGTAAGGATGATACCTTTTACTTGTTGAAAAAAGTCACGATCCCACAAAAAAGAGCCCGCCACGTTCCCACAAAAAAGGTCCATACTAAGCTTGCTTTCTAGCTCGAAAGGCCAAAGTTTGAAACCCCCCAGAGCTAAGTGGAAAGAAGTGAGCGTGGCACCCTCTGCCCGCTCCCAAGATGAAGCTGACGATTCGGGGTTGGATGCCCTCATCCTCTCACTCCCTGAATAGATTGCCTCTGGGGCATAGTGACCAAAGAGTCGGTTTCTGACAAGTTTTTCTAGGAGTTTCAGGCATTGCCCGCTCACAATTGCCTTTTTAGCACGACGAAGGCAATGAGCAAGCCAAAATAGTTGATTGACCCCGACCGTTGTCTTAATACTTTTACATCTTTCTCACTTGTCGTTTGTTGTCTTTCAGGCGCACTGCATGCTCAGCCTTCTCTACCAAGACAATTACCATGTCTTGGAGGATCCTGCCAAGGTTATTGATTTCGCCATTGCCACCAAGGACAAGGCAAATGACAAAGTCCGGGCGACGCACAAGCAAGTTAAGAAGCTAAAAGCCAAGCTGGCGAGCTTAAAGGCGTTTAAAGAGAATGCGACCTCCGTGGAAAGGGAGTTCACTGATAAGTTCTCCACTTTTGAGGCTGTAAAAAATAAAGCCATTGTGGAGAAAGATTGCCTTGTTGAGGAGAACAAGAAAATTGCTGGCGAGTTGGTGGCCACTCAATAAAAAGTGGCGGGCTTGGAAAAGGCCTTAAATGACACCAATAATGACTTGTTCAATGTGAAGCAAGGATATGAGGAAAAGTAAGCCAAAGTTGTCCGCCTCAGGGGCTCCCTTAGCAAGGCCAAAAGGAAGTTCGAGGTTGACTTGTGGGAAACTTCCGTCAACCTTGTTGCAATCATGTACAAGGTTGACCCTGAACGAGACCATTCCTTCCTCCCCAAGCAATATCGGACCGAAATTGATAGGGGCACATTCGTCTACTCGATCAACAATGAGCCCGAAGCTGAAGAATTTGATAAAGAAAGTAGTGAATCAGGTGAAAAGGAAGAGAACTCGGAGGGTGGACAAGACAAAAATGCTACGGACCCTGCTTCAACTGAGCTGGATCAACTTGTTGAGGCCATCATCCCCATATTGATTGATTCATTCCTTGTACTTTTGTTGTTTTTTTTTTCATATAATGAACTTAATTCTTTCTATTTAATGAAGTACTTTCATTTTTGAACCGTTGTTTTTCTTTGAAGTTGCATTGTTATAATATTTGGATTTACTTTGAGACTTACCCAAAATTTTCCAAATGTCGAAGGATACCTTGTACTTGCATTGACTTTGAGTTTGTGTTAAAATGCTCCTCAAATCTTGGTCGCTGAAGTTTAATTGATCTTCTCCCGGAGTGTTTTTCTAGATTAATTTTTGAGATACAGATCACCGGATATCGGGCTTTACACCCTTAAACTTGTCCTTTGGCACGGTTAATACCATTTCACTGAGCAAGCTCGAACTTCAAACTTTTACACAACTTATAACACATACAAAATATAAATTGTATTGAATAATACACTTTATTGAGGATAAAGGGCAGACTCCGCCTGATTACAAAGCAAAATTAGAAAATTACATAATCAAAATTTAACTAACCAAGCTGGATCATTGATAGTACTTCCTTAAGTGCTCAACATTCCAAGCTCGTAAGAATGTCGCCACATTCAAGTATTCCAAATGAAAAGTTTTCGGCCCGATTTTCTCATAAATTCTGAATGGACCTTCTCATTTCGGACCAAGCACACCCTCCAGTTCGACTCTTTTGCAATGGTCACTACTCTCTTTAACACGAGATCCCTCTCTTTGAACTCTAGATTCTTAACTTTGGAGTTGAAGTATCTCTTTGCTTGCTGGTGGTAGGATGCGAGCCTTATTTGTGATTTTTCCCTATGTTCATCAATCAGGTCGAGCTTTAGCCTTAGTAAATAATCATTAATGTATTCGTTAAACATTTCTCGCCTGAACGTTTTCACTCCCACTTTGACCGGAACCATTGCCTCGCAGCCATAAGCAAGCGAGAACGGAGTTTCACTAGTCGACGTCCTTGCTGTGGTTCTATAAGACCACAACACTTCAAGCAAATCATCTCCCCATCTTCTTTTCAAAGTGTCAAGCTTCTTTTTGAGGGTGCGTTTGATTACTTTGTTCACAGCCTCGACCTGGCCATTTGCTTGAGGTAGATAAATAGCCGATAAACTCTTTTTAATACCGAGCCCTTCACAAAATGAGGCAAACTCCTCACTGTCGAACTTTTTTCCATTGTTCGTAAATATAGTATGTGGGAGCCCAAATCTACAAATAATATTCTTATAAACAAAATCTTTCATTCTGCTTGATGTTACAATAGCCAAGGTGTAATGCCCGTATCCAAATGCCAAAAAGGTACGTGAGATTTCATATTTCATTTTCATACCCTTAGTATTAATTATT
>WYDK02070927.1:0-10633 GCA_009867345.2 Toxicodendron radicans | reverse complement strand
TTCAGCACCTACATTTCTTTTTAGCGGAATTATATGTACAAATCAAGTATACAAACTAATGTTGGGCAACTTTTTTAATGGAAATAAGTGGATAAACAACAACAAATGAACAAAAAACTGATACCATAAATCTAAATTTGACGAAACAAATGAGCAAATATTAGCAACTGTACCATAAATCTGATACCAACAACAAAAACTGGCAACTAACCAACATAACTGGATATCTTGCTTCTCCTAACAATAAGAATATGCAATGTCATTGAAATTCAAGAAGTGTGGTTTGATCTCTTATAGTTTCTTCTGTCTTTTTCTTATTAACATTTCTTTCGGCATCGCTTGCACTTCATTGAGCCTGTATAACACTCCTTTCACTTTTTTTTAATTTCTCATTCACTTTGTTGGAGGCGGTGGTGGAGGCATAGGTGGCGGAGGAGTCCTGAACTTGAATGGGTTGAGTAATTTAGAGGTTCTGGACTTGTCTTTGAACAGGATTGTTGTGGAACTTCAGTTTAGTTTCCCTTCAATTTGTGGCAAGTTAGTGGTGGCTAATCTTTCAGAGAATAATCTTGCAGGCAGTATAGATAATTATTTTGACGGAT
Organism: Toxicodendron radicans; assembly: GCA_009867345.2. Classification (NCBI taxonomy): domain Eukaryota; kingdom Viridiplantae; phylum Streptophyta; class Magnoliopsida; order Sapindales; family Anacardiaceae; genus Toxicodendron; species Toxicodendron radicans. The sequence goes on along the minus strand of WYDK02070927.1, from coordinate 10,031 downwards.
GTGGAAATTTGCGGCATTTACACTTGAGTGCTAATTATTTTAGAGGGAACATATGGAGGGATTGGCACAGCTGATAGAGGTGAAGAAGAAGGAGAAGAGAGGTGAAGAATAGCACCCTGTCAAAATTCAACTGTCCCTAACGTGTTATTTTATTTAAGGTAAGGAATCTAGAATTTATGAAACTAGGCCTTGCCATTTCGCAAAACCTTAGGTGGGACCATTCGCTTACTCTAGTTTATTTACTTTAAAAAGAAAGTAAATGGAACACACTTTAAACTTTTTGTTTGTGTTTGGCTGTCAACCCCCCTGGGTTTTACTATATACTATATTTTAAATCTTTTTGCACATTCATTTTAAAACCTTTTTATTTATAATTATTTAGATATTAAAAAAAAAATTTATGCTTACAACCTATTCATACAACTAAGTCATACAGACATACAAATTAAAAACATAGGACATGATAGTCATTTTACATGAATTTTATACAATTTTTACCTGTTTATATGACTCAATTGTAAACATATCATTACTCTAAAAAAAATTGACTCACTAGTTGGCTGCGACTAGCAATAATGGAATGATATTTCTTAAATTAATTATATGTGTTGAATATGTATTGGTTATTACAAGTTATTTGGTTCACTAGTTACTCCATATAATTGCTCTTTGGAAATAGGAGTTTGAATTAAAAGATTTTGACGGAGCATAAACATATTGAAAAATATTTCAATACTATATATTAATGCATGGGATTATTTAAGAGAAATAATCTTTTAACTTAAAATTTTGATTTAAATTCATTTTTAACATAAATTTTCTGCTATAGATTTAATACAATCCAATGATACAAAAATTGTTGAGGTAACAAACAAAATAATTATGTTTAAACTCTTCCTTATATCTATTGGATTATAAGATATCCGCCGCTAAAAATTTGTGTTTCAATTTAAGTTAAAATTTTAACTTAAAAAATCTCCTTAATTATTTAATTAAAAAAAATCAACGACCATTTGATAAATTTTATTGGACTAATATGTGATTTTTTCCCTATTCCCATGTATTGCTTGAATGAATTATATTCCATGACTAAAATAACATAACAATAAATATTGGTTTACAACACAATCTCACAAACTCTCTCTCACAACCCTTAGGTGTCATCCCCTAGTTTTTGCTAATGAATTTTGACTTTGGTGTATTGGAAATTCGTTTAGTTTTTTCAGATTTTTGTGGTTCAAACAAAGTTATTGAAAATTTGCTCAAAATAACTAAACATGTAAGAGCTTGTCGACCGGTTGTTTTGTGCATTGCTGAGCAAGTTTCCTTTATATTCTTCATCAACCTTGCATTTGCGTTTGAGCCTGAATATACCTATGTTTTGTTCTTTGAAAAATACCTTAAGGTTTTCTTTGATTTAATCAGTTCTTTATGCTTTGATAAGCTTAAAATACCTTGTTTAACTTTCGTTGTTTGAGTGTTGTTGGAACTTGTTTCCTTTGATGATGCTTAATGGGATTTCGAGTTGTTGGAGCTGAAGTACGTCTTCGGTGTTGAAGCTTAAGTAGAGCTCAAGGTTGTCCAAGTGGTTTCTTGCTGTGAAGCTTGTTGTGGCAAAACGAAGTTCAACCAAAAGGTGAAGTTTGAAGTATTGTGACAACAAGGAGTGTTTTTACAACTGATTCTAAACTTTGACTTTGTAATTAAACTATAAATGTTTATCATAGTGCATTTGTTTTGTCTGGATGTGGTCCCGTGGATGTAGACAGTTGGTCGAACCATGTAAAAATGATTTGTGTGCTTCACATTATGTCATAGATGTTTATATAATGTTGATGATGAATGAACTAACCATAAGCATAAATGAACAAGTTTAACCAATTTCGCACAAGTTTAATCAACTTGGTAAAGTGATAAAAACTTTCACTCAATATTTTCTTTCATAAAAAAGAGGGAACAATCAATTTGCACTGCAAGATCTACTGGTTGAGCGAAAGCTGCGAAGTAGGCAAGTAAGTTCAATTCTGCTTTACAATAATTGAAACTTATTTCTTTCCTACATTTATCAGTTTAGTTCTTTAAATCTCCATTCTTCACTAAATATGTTTAATATGTAGACTTTGTACTTATAATTAGTTCAGTTTACCTGCATGTTTCAGTTTAGTTCGAAAGAGATAGTTACATTCTACTCAAACTACTTATAATTAGTTAATACAGTAATACTGCTATTAGCTAGAAAGAGTTATTTACTGCTTTAGTACAAAAATCTCGAGATACGCTTTAGATTTTATGTTAAACTTGGACAAAAAGACTTTGGACTTTAGATGTTCATAAGTAATGCAGTTGAGAATGCAAGATCGAATTCAAAGTATATATACCTTAATCAATGACCTAACTTTAACATTTAATTATGTTTAAAAAGTAGAAATAATTACTTATATTGTCCTATTTTAAGAGTCAAATTAAAGACAACCTATCTCTATTTATCTTTGTTAGTAAAACCTTTTATGCAAATTCTTGATGATTTTGCCATTCTCCTTCGATTCACTAAACTATTAATAATGTTTAATATAAGTGAAATATTGCATATTTAGGGGAAAAAAATTGAATCGGAAAAACTAATTTTCACAAAAATTGTAGAAACTCGAACCGCTCGAGTCCGATCACTCAAGTGGGGTATATGATATTAACCTCGTTCAAGAGTGTCTTTCTGATACTTTATATGGGTGATAATAATATTTTACATAATAGATTATATTCAAAATATCAATATGACCCATGTAAATATTAAAAAAGTCCACCTAGTGAGGTTAATATCCCACTCGAGCAACTAGACTCGAGCGACTGGACTTGAGAGACTTTAGTTTATTCAAATTTTCTTGGGTTTGTTTATTTTTTGGAAAAAGTGAATTTTCAACCCAATTTGAATTAAAATATTTTTTTGTTTTTTTTGTTTTTTTTATACACTAAATATATTTTCGACATTTCATATATCTTTTAAATCTAAATTCTTAAAAAAAACAACCAAAAAATCATAATATTCAACATTTTAATCTTAAATCAAAAACTTTTTTTATTTCTGTAGAAGCAATGGTATTCATGTGATTTAGTGTGATAGATAAGAGTAAAAATGTCCAAAAACTTATGAAAGGTCTTACTTATAAGGTCATTTACAAATGGGTTATTTTTAATTTAGCTTTTTAAAAATGGTCAACTAAGTGAATGTCCCTCAAATATTACAAGTAGATTATGATGAGTCTAAGCAAATATTACAACTGCCATTGGGTGGGACAAGAAGTTGTTGGGGTCGTAAGGCTCCGTCTGATGAGTCTTTCCCTAAAGGACAACTCTAGAATCCAGAGAGCTTTGGAGGAGTAGGAAATCCCTAGGATACTGCTTTAGGGATGGGTCCTAGAGGTCATAGATGATTTGCATTATGTGGCTTCCTGTGTTTGGTGAGGGGCCTGAGTTAGGCTTGGGGACTCAGGTTGGAGATGTATTTTATGTGGCTTTGTGTTCTTGTTGGTTTGTGCTTGATGAGGGGCAGATTTCCTTTGTTGATCTGGCTTGGCTTTTGAGTATGTGGATGTTGACGCCAGTGTTCCGAAGGCAGTGTATTGTCAGGATCTTCTCCTTGAGGAGTAGCTTTTAGAGGTGGACTGAGACCTTTGATGGGGTAATGTTATTTTAGATTGGGGTTGTAGAGTTTGGATGTACAGATTGGGTTTTAGTTTAGTTGATGCTTTGTATGTTTGTTTTGGTTTTGGGGAGAGGATCACTTGCTGCCCTCACTGGGGTGGACGGGACTGGGCAGGTTGTCATGATTGGTGGTTTGTTTTTCTTACCTACAATTTGGTGGTGCTTTTCCATTTTTTTTTTTTTTTCCTGTTGTTTTCTTGCAGTTTTGTGTTTAACTTGTTGGCTGGTTTTGGTTGCCTTGGTGCTGGTTTTGTTGCTAGGGAAATGCATTTTTTTTTTACGCTGATGACAATTCTACCCAGATTGCCTCCTCATTCAATTGGAGCAAGATTTGGAACTGTGTTGGCTATGGGTGTGGGCAAGAGGAGTTTGGGGGCTTTGGTTGTTCTCAGTTTTTGTGTGGCTGTATTGGGGTTTATCTGTTGTATGGCAGGTCCAGTCTCTTTTGTAAAGTTGTTGTCTTTGGATTGCTGCTGGTCTTGTTAGTAAGGGCATCCTGGGGTGTGTTGCGAGTGGCTGCTGTTTTGGGGCTCAAAGACATTGGTTGGGTCCTGTTGGGCGGGTGTTTGCTGTTTGATTGTTGCAAACCTGCCTTTGGGGTGTGGGGATGCTGCAGTCAACTCTTTTGTGACAGATGTTTGATTGGCTGTTGTGGTTCTAGTTGTCGATGTCCCTTGGTGGGGAGGGTAAAATTTTTCTGGGTTTTGTTTTTGCTTGGTCTGCAGTTGTTGTGGTTTGTTGGTCTTTGTTGATGTCTCCTGGCGTTGGCTATTTCTGTATGCTTTGCCCTTTTAAGGCCTTTTGTATAAGCGCCCCTAGCTGTTTTTTTGGATGTTTATGGGGTGTCGGATGCTTTGAAAGGATTATATATCCTTGTTTCTTTTGTAGTTGCATCGCCCCTTGGTCGTTTCAAGGGTCGTGCCGTTTGGGGAGCCTCCTGTTTAGTTGTAAATCCTTTATTCTTTATAAAATTACCCGAAAAAAAATATTTTTAAATGATTCGTACCAAATTACAGTTGGAATCAACTTTATTGATCTAGTTTGTATTTCCTTCTAGAAAGATTATCAGAATTTCAATTTTTAAAATTGCGGGAATAATGTGAAATATATAAAACTAGTTTAATGGCCTGCGCGTTGCGCGAGTATTTGTTTGATTGTTTGTTCAATATAATATTTGTCGATAAGTACAACAAAAAAAATTTGAATTCAATATTGTACTTTTTTTTTTTTTTTCAATTAGTAGCTTACTTGTCATATAATTTTGTATAAACTGTTGAAATAGAAAGATGAACTTGAATACGTCATGCAAATATGAAATAAATGTAATAAACTTTGTATTTATTATTTGGCAGATTATAATTTTTTATAGAAATTAATTTGTTGGCGTTTTTTTGTTTTCAATTGCAATATCCATTGCAGTCTGTAGTATTTGTCGATAAGTATAGCAAATTTTTTTTTTTTTTCAATTAGTCGCTTACTTGTCATATAATTTTGTATAAACTGTTGAAATAGAAAGATTAACTTGGAAACATCATACAAGTACGAAATAAATGTAATAAACTTTGTATTTATTCTCTGGCAGATTACAATTTTTGATAGAAATTAATTTGTTGTCCTTTTTTGTTTTCAATTGCAATATCCACTGCAACTTGTAGTATATCCATCAGCCCATCATTCGCCAAATCGAGATTTTGTTTTGTAGTTTGTAAAATCTCAAATATGGTTTGCAACTCTGGTAGTATGTTTTGTATTTTAATTGATCTATTAGACATTGCAGAATGAACAGTGTCAAGAAAAAATTATATTTTGAAATACAGAAATTAGTAAATAAAATTAATTTGTTTACCTGGTCTTGTCATGGTTGTCGATTGTTTGTTCTTCTGGATTTTGCTGTCGCAATTCCTCCATCATCTGTAGATTTTGAACAACATATATCATATTGTTAATGATATCAAGTAACAGATGCATAAATCATTTTGTTGTAGTGTTGCAATACATAATTTATCGAGGTTTTTGTTTATATCTGCTATTGTTTGTTTCAATATGTTTGTTTTGTCAGGCATTTTTGTAACAAATTGTTTGGTATGGAAAAGAAATATCGAAATTTTACTTACCATTTGTTATCTTTATATAGAAGCAAGGACGGGTTTTTTTAATCAGAATAGTAACTAAAATGTCTAAAAATTAACATTGTAAATTGTAATGACTATTGAATAGGAAATGAATTTTTTCAATCAGAATAGTAACTAAAACGTATAAAAATTAATTAACATTGTAAATTGTAATGACTATTGAATAGGAAACATGTCACACCCCAATCTGGGTAACTCTGACTTCATTGGATCCGGACGGTTTAAGGGGCTCGAATTCCCGAAATGAGGGTGAGATTTTTCGAAAACCATTTATAATTTCAAAATATTATTTATTACAAAGGAATTTATATAAAAATCGTATCAGAGTGCAATTATCATGTACAAACATCATGCTGATGAACATGTGTCTGTGAACCTGCCGAAGACGTGTCGTCTGTGCCACGCGAACCTTGAATGCAAACCTAGAGGGAAAACACTAAAACAGTGAGCTAGAAAGCTCAGTGAGTGGAAAATACAATACAAACTAAAATAACTCATGGCTCCCTCTTAGCATGAGGAAACTCTTAAATCATTCCTTTATAACTTCCATTGATTCATAATCGCTCAGTCCCGACGAAGTGGTTCGCATCCTTGCATCACCTTTCAATGATCGTGGATCATTAAATACACTATTGTCCCTCACGCCTCATCTACTGGATCATCACAACTATCCCTCTAGCCTCATCTGTTGGATCATCACAACTATCAACACTCTGTTCTGGGGGTCACCCAGCTCTCCCAAGCATAGGTGGAACCCCCGCCGCAAGCTCACAAGTTAAATACCCCGAGGGTCACTCAGCGCACTCGGCATAAATGGGACCCTCACTTGATGATCACCTTGCTCACACTCGATGCTGACCAAACACAATTCATTCCCAATTGGAAAGTTCAATCGTTCCCAATCTGAACCTTATTCAAGATGGCCAGTCCACTTTGGCCATTCAAACCGGCACATCTCTTAACTCATCTCATTTTCCCAAATCGATTCCTTATAAGCTCATCCGCATTCCGATTTATCAACATTGCGCCATAATTTAGTCATTTCTCTATCCTCGCCATACGTACCAAATGCTCATGCCAAACAAACATATATAAATATATACATGTATCACAAATATATATCACAACACGTATCTAAATGTCTTAAAGACAAAATATAAGTCTCTAAGGAAGTATGCAAGTCCACTCACCTGATTGGAGCTGCTACCATGCTCATCTTCCTTGTTCAGGATCTGAAGAATTCTCATTGACGAGGTCTCCCTATGGTAACCCACGACAATCATCAATTATACTAACATCAGGAGGTCAATTTAACTTCTTTTTAATAAAAACCCTCTTATACCCGAATATCAAACATTCAAAAAAAATTTCATAAAACTTTGGTCCTTGAAAAATATCAATTTAGTCTCTCTTTGGAAAATATCATTTTACCCCATAACTTTTTCCACTATTACCATTAATCCCCTAAACTTTTCTAGTCTTTCAATTAACCCCTATAGTTTCCCATTATTTCACTTAGGTCCCTTAACCTTTAAATTATTATAAATACACCTATGTCTCCTTGAAAGGTTTCAAAAGTAACAAACACACCCCTAAAAACCATGTCGCGGCACTGCGCCGAGGCATAGGGCATTCTACCCATACCATGCCTAAAATCACTGTTTGACCCATTTTTTGGGTTTTCTCACATTTTCACCCATTTCCTCTCCTCCCTTCCATTTTTCCATCAATTTCTCTCAAATTTTCCATCCCAAAACCACACTCCACACATCATACATCATATCTATAACCATCCAAACACAATTAACCAATTAAAACACAATTTAATTCAAACCCTAAAACATCATATTCAACAACTTCATCCAACCCATTCCCTTCACTTCCAAATCACATCCCATACTCAAATCTCACTCTAATAACACCCAAATCAACACCTATCATCATTCACACACACATATATAACACAACACACAATCACCCATTTCAAATCCAAAGCAAAATCCACAAAATACAAGAAATTGGAAGAAGATTAGAGTTTAGGGTGATTCATGCTTACCTTGGACCCAAAAATCTCTTTCTCTTTCTTCTTTCTCTTCTTCCTCTTCTTCTCTTCTTCTTCTTCTCTTCTTCTTCCTCTTCTCTTTCTTTTCTTTCCTTTCGTTCTCTCTTCTCTCGCCCAATACTTAGAAAATGAGAGAATCTCTCTCTTTTTATACTAATCCTGCAAAATATTTATTTGGTCCTCACTCTTCTCAATTTTGACATTTTACTCCCACAAACCTTGGATTTCTTACAAAAGCCTCCTCTAAGCTTTCATTCCCCTGCAATTGCACCCCAATTTCAAATAAATTAACCTTACACCCAATATCTCGTGACATTGGGTGTCACAAAACGAACAATTGATGTTCTAAAAAATTAAATTTCATTATAAATTTTTTTTTTTACTTTTCGATGAGTTATAAAAGCAAAGAAAATGAATAGTCAATGATATAATAACCGAATAGTTACTGATTTGATATTTATATTTGTTTAAAATAACACAATATAGTGTTTGACAGGAATAATTGTTATTAAGTTGTTTTGAAGTTGTAGTATCATTCTCTGTTTGTTTTATATAAGCCCACAAACATAACAAACAATAATTTTTTTTTTATTATGTAATATATTATACTTGCAAGTTATAAAAATTTGTTCAGAAATGTCTCGCCAACATTTGAAATAAATAAAAAAACTTTTTCTTGTTAGATATTGTTCGCTCGTTGTATTTACTATTTACTATTGGTAATATGTTACTTATGGAAGGATGAAAAAAAAAGGAGATAAATTGTTCGTCATTGTTTTGTATTAGTTTCATTATGAAAATCAATAGTTCAACATAATATTTTTATATTGTACATTCGATACTTGTGAACATAAGGAATAATAAATTTGTTTACATGTTTTATATTGTTCGGCGGTTGTATTTATTGTCGGCAATCAATTAGATAGGCAATAATTGATAGAAATTTGTTAGGAAATGTCTTGTCAACATTACAAATAGCAAACTCTTTTTCTTGTTAGATATTGTCTCGCCAGTTGTATTCACTGTTTACTGTTGGTAATCCATTACTTATGGAAGGATAAAAGGAAAGATAAATTGTTGCTCATTGTCTTGCATTAGTCTCTTCATAAAAAACAATATGTATACATAATATTTTTATTCTTGTTCGATACTTGTGAACGTAAAAAAATAAGAACTTTGTTATATATTGTTCGTCGGTGTTGGCAATCAGTTTCATTGGAAATCATAGATAGAAGTTTGTTCGGAAATGTCTTGTCAACATTACAAATAATTTTTTTTTCTAGTTACATATTGTTCGCCAATTGTATTTACTATTTATTGGTGGTAATCCTTACTTATGGAAGGATAAAAGTAAAGATATATTGTTCGTCAGCATTATCCCATCATAAAAAACAATAGTTCTACGTCCACTTTTTTTTTATTGTTTGATACTTGTGAACATAAGGAAAAGGAACTTTGTTTGCATGTTATAAATTGTTCGACAGTTGTATTTATTGTGGGCAAATATTTAGATATGCAAGAATAGCAGCAGAGGTGAATAATTACTGGCATATAAGGGTTTGTCAAACGATAAGAAAAGTTTGTAATAAACTTTTTGTAAGTTGTTCGGCACTATCTTGTATTAGTCCTATCCAGGAAAATTTTATTGCGCATCCTAGTTTTAGTATTGTTCGGCAAATGTCAAGATATGTTTCATTATCTTTATTGTTCAACAATTTCAGATAACATTAGCAATTGCAATCTGATAAATAAAGGTTCTCAATTTTTTGGTAATGTCATTTCAAAAGAATACAGGTCCACAGTTGTTGTGAATATTGAAAAAAAAACTAATATTTAATTATTGGATTCATGTCAAAAAATATTATATATCACAAATTAAATATTCATATAAGTAGAAAAGCAGAAATACAAAATTTGTACTAATTATAATATATCATAATTTTTTCAATAGACGAAGAACCTTTTTTTTAATTTCCAGAAACAATCGGTTCATCAAGATTTATTTCAGATATTGTATCTAATGCTATTTGCATCATGTCAAACAACTGGTCAATGGCGTTCTTGTTGAGATTGTGGAGCCAAATTCAAAGTTGGATTAGGACATGGGTTTTCCTAATTTATTTATATGTAAAATTGTT
>WYDK02070897.1:0-10639 GCA_009867345.2 Toxicodendron radicans | reverse complement strand
ATTTAATCTATTATAACCATTTAATTAATTTTTAATCAATTAATCTATTCCAATCATTAATCAATTCTAATTCAAATAAATTACCTAATTCTTATTCCAATTAATCAATTCTAATTCCAATCAAATGTCAATTAACCAATTCTTATTTCAATTAATCAATTCTAATTTCAATCAATTAATCAATTCTAATTCCAATCAATTAATTGTAATAAATTTAAATCAATTAATCAATTTAAATCAATTAATCAATTCTAACTCCAATCAATTAATAAATTAATCAATTCTAATTTCAATCCATTAATCCATTAATCAATTTCAATCAATTAATCAATTATAACCAATTCTAATTTCAATCAATTAATCAATTGTAATTAATTAATCAATGAATCAATTCTAATTCTAATCAATTTTAATAATCAATTATAATTCCAATCTATTAATCAATTTCAATCAGTTAATTAATTCTAATCAATTCTAATTCCAATAAATTAATCAATTCTAATCAGTTAATCCACTAATCAATTCTAAAAAATTCTAATTTCAATCAATTAATCAATTTAAATCAATTCTACTTATAACAAATTAACAATTATAATCAATTAATCAACTTATAAATTATAACAATTAATCAATTTTGAATAGAATTGATTACAATTGATTAATTGCTTACAATTGATTTATCAATTAAAATTGATTAATTGATTAAAATTGATTGATTAATTGATTGAAATTATAATTGATTGGATTATCAATTGATCAATTGATCAAATGATTAATTGAGAATTGATTACAATTGATTAATTGATTGGAATCAGAATTGATTGGATTAATTAATTAATTGATTAAAATTGATTAATTTATTGGAACTGATTAATTTATTGGAGTTGATTAATTGATTAATTGATTGAAATTAGAATTGATTAAATTTGATTAATTGATTGAAATTAGAATTGATTGGATTAATTGATTAATTAATTAATTGATCAATTGCTTAATTGCTTGGATTATCCATTGATCAATTGATTAATTGATTGGAATTAGAATTAATTGGATTAATTGATTAATTTATTAATTGATTGAAATTAGAATTGATTAGATTAATTGGTTAATTGATCAATTGATTAATTGATTGGTTTATCAATTGATCAATTGATTATAATTCAATCAAATCCAATTGATTAATGATTAATTGATTCGATATCAATTGATCAATTGATATTGTTCAATTGATTAATTGATTGAATTAATTGATTAATTGATTGAAATTAGAATTGGTTGGAATTAGAACTGATTAGTTGATTAATTGTTATAACTTATAAGTAAAATTCATTACAATTGTTATTAAGTTATAACTTATAAGTAGATTGATTTGAAATTTTGAATTGATTAATTGATTAGAGAATTGTTATAAGTAGATTGATTTGAAATTGAAATGATTAATTGATTAGAGAATTGTTATAAGTAAAATTGATTTAACTTAATTAATTTATTAATTGATCAATTGATTAAAATTGATTAATTGTTATACCTTATAAGTATAATTGATTTGAATTGATTAATTGATTACAGTTTACAATGACACAATGTGCAAATTTAATTTAAACTTTAACATAAACAATTAAAATATGAAACAAATTTCTTTTTATTGAATTATTATTTTTTAATTTGCATCATTGAAATTAAACATTATCTACATTTGTCGCGTTAGAGGTTTGGAAAAGGATTCGCAATTCCGGATCTTCGAGTTGGTGTTGTAGTCTTCTATCTGCATGCACCCAGTCTTGCAAACATGGTATAACTTCAACCATATCATCTGTTAAAGAACATTTCCGGTCTTCAACAATACGTCCGCTGATTGAGAATGCCACCTCTGATGCAACTGTGGAAACATGCACACATAAAATGTCACGTGCCATTTGGGCTACAATGGGGAATCGACTTGCATTCATGTTCCACCATTGAAGCACATCCAGCTCACGCTTCTCCTTCTTGCTCATGTAAGACATGTTCATTTGGAGATACCGTTGCAGCTCGCTCGGTCCAAGTCTGTATGCGCTTGCGTTGCTGCTACTACATCCACCGCTATGGCCGCTACTAAGGCCCATGAATGTGTAGATGTCTTCTTCTTCATCAACTTCCTACTGGTCCTTTACGCTGGTCGTTCCACATCCACTGTATTTGTTTGCATAAATTGTAAAAAAACTTTCTAACTTCTTGTTAAATTCTATCAAATAATTAGTGTAGTCATGTTTTAAATAATGGCCTATTATTATAACTATAGTATTAAAGACGCTTAATTTAAACCTAGGATCTACAATAATACCTAACCCATATAAGAACAAAATATCTAACCAATATCTAAGGTATTTTTTTTTTCCATATTGGAAACAATAGAACTCAATTTAGGATCATCTCTATGTGTAGAAAAAGTTTTACATATTTCAAATGAAATATTTAACGCTAAATTGGTGGTAGGATAATAAATATCACTTAATTTCATAGTAGCATTGTAAAAAACTATAAGAAAATGATAAAAATCACCACAAACCGTCCAATCCGAATATTCGACGACATCCACATCCGAGTCGCTCCTCCGGTTGATGAAATCTGTAATTTGTTTACCAATTGGCATAGCCTTTTCTAACATTAAGTATGTTGAGTTCCAACGTACCGACATGTCACAACTTACCCTCCTTGGTTCAACCGCAAGCCGCTCTTGGTTGCAGTATATCACGAACTCTTTCCATCTTGTATTGCTAGAAGCAATGAATCCGATAGTCGTGCGCACCCTGTCAATCTTGTCATGAATGGCGTACATATCTGTTTTAACAATTAAATTGATGATGTGACAAACACATCTCTGGTGAAAAAAATTGTGTTGACCCTACGGATCCAATTCCTTTTGGAATAAAGAAATTGTCGTAGTGTTCGCAACTGCATTATCAAGGGATATAGCAAAAATCCTCTCAGATATTAAATAATCTTGTAAAACAACAATAATTATAACACAAATAGTATTATATGTATGTTTAACATATAGTGGTTTAAGTCCTATTAATTTTTTTTGTAAACCCTAGTTATGATCTAAATAATGAATTGTGACACTTAAAAAATCTGTTTTTGATCTAGCAATCCAAATGTCTGACGTTAATGCAATAGATATATTTTTAAAATTTGAAAATTCATTTTTAAGTTTTGTACTTATTTTATCATAAAGTTTAATTATATATCTTCTTGTTGTAGTTCTACTAATAGAATTATAATTTGGATATAAAGCTTTTCTTATTAAGTCACCAAAAAAATGGATTTTCAGCTAAAGATATGGGAGAGCCCATAGCAACTATATATCTTGTTATTTCCTCTCGTGCAGTTTGTGCATTATATTGCCATGTTGATATAGTTTGTTGACTAAAATTAAGTTGAGTTTGTAAATGTTTACTTGACGTGCTTAAACCAGAAGCTCTAGTACCTAGTTGGACTACGTGGGGTTGCTTCTTCTCAATGTGCCGCTTCATTGTAGAGGTTTCGTTCTCAGCACTATAACGGTACCACAATAGTTGCATACACCGCAAGTCTCTTCACCCATCCCATTAGGCTTCGGCAGTATCGATCGAGAAAAATGTTGCTATACCTCGAAAGTGTTCCGTTTTGTCGCTCTTGGTCTTCTATTGCCCAATTCTAATTGTGTCTGACTGGATCTCGTCCCGACCGTGTCTACATTTGGAGATTCGCTTCGACATTTTGAAAATGGATTGAACCCTTCCATTTCTTCATTTTCTTGGGTGGATGTAGGGTTTGGAACATAAAAATAATTGGAATCGTAATTGTGTGAGGATGATGATGATCCTCCATATCCATAAAGAATTAATTGAACTATTGAATCCATTATAAAATAAATATTGAATTTGAATTTATGAAAAAATAGGAAATTAAATTGAATAAATAAAGAATAAGGAAAATATATAAATAATTAATTGAAATATTGAATAATAGGAAATTAATAAAATTAAAGAGAGTTTGAGGGTATTAGAGCTTTGGAAGAGAGAATAAGAAATTGAGAACTACGATGTGAGGAAAATGGGAAGTTTGGGTCATATATATATACTTTTTCATTACGGGGGGAAAGTCCCCCCCACCCCCACCCCCACCCCTACCCCTAAAGGGTCAAAATGCAAAAGAACCGTTGTGCAAAGGTCCTTTTGTATTTTAAAAATATATTAAATAATATATATATATTTTTTTAACTTTTGTTAACAAATTTCATTTTACCCCCGGGATTTTTCAAATTTTTGGAGGGTTTTTTTTGTAGTTAACCATCTAGCTTGACCCGAGGCTTGTCAAAACAATATCATAAAACCCCCCAATTTTTTTGGAGGTTTTTGATATTTTCTATTTGAGTCTGAGCCCGGTCCCAACACCCAAGAACGGACCAGGACCGAAACCAATTCAACTGGTCCTAGTCTGATCTTGGGCCTGGGCCAAGGCCCACAAAAACCCAATTTTAAAACCAAGCCTACGGGCCAGTCCCAACGGGCCAGGCCCGTTTGCCCACCTCTAGACAGAGGTGCTCATTCAATGGAAGGACCTGCCTTTGTTCGACCATTACTCAAGTGTACAAGAAGAAGGGTAGAAAGGGGAATTAGTTTGGGTAAACAATGAGTGTAGTTAAGGAATATTACTTGACAGAATGTATAGGAATCCAGGAGTAAGGATTGACATGTGTTTGTACTATTTAAATTAAATAGTACAAAAGGATTGACAGTGTGACCTGTTTAATAAATAAAAATAAATGAATCAACTTTCAACATGATTAAATTATTTAAATAGGTTGATTGCTAAAATTTATATCAATTGGTATTTGATAGATAATACATGTTAACATATACTCTTACCCCTAAATTGTTATCATAAAAACATTCATAAATTTTATAAATCTATCTCATATGTCCAGTACAGTAACAATGATTAAATTTCTATTATAAATTTATAATAAACATTTAGTACATACAATATTATAAGTTTATAAATATTTATTGAATTGTCTTATTTTAAAACTAAAAACACAAGAGAATTTTTTATTATTTAATCAAACCTCAAAAGCATAATGTCATTAACTCAATAATTTATATTTGATTTAATATGAATTTGGCATAAAAAAGAATCCAATATATCTAAATTTCCTTTATTATACCACTATTATCAAAGCAATTAAATTATATGAAAAATTAAGTATTGCCTCTCGAAGCCTAAAAAAAAAAACACAAAATTTTCTCCCTATTACTGGCTCCCCAAACCCAAAATCATTGAAGCAATTCACAACAAAAATTCAAACTCTTGTTCCTTAAATGATCCTCATAGGTTTACAAAACCCACCATTCTCTCCTTCATAATGTACACCATGTGGGAAATCTTGAATGTCGATACGATGAGTACTACCTTCGCTTGTAACTGCAAAACCAATCATTAGTGAATCACAATCATATCAATGGCCACACCGAAAACTCTGCTGGAAGATTAATGCAAAAATGCATTTGGAATATGCCTTCTAAGACCACTAATGGCTAATGGCTATGCTACTTTGAAAGTTACAAGGACGATGGCAATCATTGACTTCCTCGGTTTTACTAACAGCAAGCAGATTAAAAGTTTACTAAGGAGAGATTACTGCACAACCAGGCGAGTGGATCTTGCTATTTGTAGCAGAAACAAAGTATTAATCATTTCCAATGATGTTCATGTTGCTTGCACATGAACATAATAGCAAGGCAACAGAAAAATGAGTTTAGAATGGGGGCTTAAAGTGCAATGTGACCATGCAAAGCAACTATTAGTTCAGAAGGGGAACACGTGAATTAACAAGATGAAATGACTAGAAAGCAGGAACTGCAACGAAAAGCAGGTATTTGATCACAAAGCAGAGCAAAATAATCAGACTATCCTCTTATTCCTTTTTAGTTCAACCTGATGATGGAAATATAACCAAGGGTGTCAAACACGTTTACCAGAGGCCTCAAATTTAAGGTAACTGAGAATGCAATGAGAGTGATTGGTGGAAAGCATGTCAAGGTAGAGAAAAAAAAAAGGTGTAGAACAGTAATAAGTTCTTATAGAACTCAAAAGAAGAAAAACAACATGTCGTACTTTTTTTTTCCCTTCTGATTTGCTAGATCTAATAACCTGAGAATTATTGGGAAAATTGTGCTTTCCAAATCTCCATTTGCTAGATCTAATAACCTGAGAATTATTGGGAAAGTTGTGCTTTCCAAATCTCCATTTCAAGTTGGAAACTAATTCATGCAAGAAGCAAAAATAATGCACTGGGGAACAAGGAAAAGAAATATGAACTAATTCATACCGTGACTTGCTCTTAAAAGATTTCTTGGCCTTCTTTCCTGTACTTCTCTTCTGCTTCTTCTCGCTCATTTCACTCTGGAATAGTTCCCGCATCTCTTCTCCTCTAGGTTGACTTTTTTGGGAATTACGTTTTGTTTTCTTAGTGGCAACCTTGGAAATCTTGCCAGCATCTAGTGCCTTCTTCTTAGCTTTCACAGCTTTTGCTCGTCTGTAAGCCAGATCAACTAAAGAGATTCCAGCCTCATCCTTCTTATCTTTTCCATTACCCTGCAGTTGTTATATATGAGTACCACACGACTTTAAAATAAAATGACAACCTGCTACCTTAAAATGAAAAAATAACGACAAAACATGGCAGTTTAAAGATTTCGTAAGAACTTCAATACACATCAATAATCATGCATACACAAATTGCAGGAAGAAGCCCAAGGATAACACATCTTTGTCCACTACAAACTCAGAAGTGAACAAAAGGGGAATAAGAGAAAGAACAAGCGGAAGGGAACAGACCAGAGAAAGAAAGAATCTCCAGGACTTAGAAACAAAAGCATATTGATTATATGCATATCTAAAGCTTAAGGTTCATCCTCAATTGAATGCCAGCTACAATCTTAAAACCCTCAATTCAATTTCAACACAGGTCTCAACACACACAAGAATAAAAGATGCATACTCTTTCATCTTGATAATCATCCTCCAACATTTCTCTAGCTGCTTCCAGTTTACGACGCTTCTTTCGAGGCAAATTTTTCTGTTAAAACAAATATACAAATGAATATCACAACAAACATTTCAAAAGTCATTAATCAAAAAGATAATATAACTCAATCTCAGAATGGTAACCACCTCACGCTCTCGTTTCCTCTTTTCTTTCATTTTAAGGTCTTCAGCCTGCTGGGCACTAATTACCTCCTTTCTTGAACCTTTTCCATTTTCAGTAGATGCCTGTCAAAAAGGAATGTAAAGATCATACAGCAATTGAGAATAGTCCATTACCGAAAAAGGGAGAAAGAAAGAAGAAAAAGTAACCTCCTATCATATTGAAAAGGTAAAATTTATTAATCTCCCTTAAAATTCAAGAAAAATGTCCCTTTGAGCCCCAAGATTTAAAAAAATTAGCACTAATTCTTTGGCAACTTTATCTTTCTTTAGTGTTTTCTATTACAGTTCAATTTCTCAGGCTCATACCAAGGCTGAATTAGGCCAATTTAAGTTTTTTGTACCTAAACACGTAGGTAGGTAATAGGATAGTACTCTTTTGGTCGATATGTTAAAAAGAATAAATAACACTATTAAAGAGAAAAAAAATGGTTGAAAATGAAATACAGTACTAGCATACAGGGAATGAGAAATGAAAACAGTTGAAGTTCTGCTTTCTTCTTATAATATAATAAAAGAATGTTACAATCATGTAGAATCAGGTAAGCTCCTTAATAGAACAGCCATCATTTTATCAGCAAGATATCATCTATAATAAACAACCTTCTACTATCAGAAGTCTCAGTCAAACCTGCTTAGAACTACACTTATAACAACCTAAAAGAATCCCATATAGACATATGCTTGTGAGAGTTTCTGATATGATTCTATAAATTGCATCATCTCAAACAGTTAATACATGTAAAGGCCAAAGATGAGTTGCAAGATTACCTTCGCTTCCTTCGCTGCAAGTTTTTTTTCCTTTTCTGTCACAAACCAAGTTCTTTTAGGGCGTGAAAAGATTTCTTCTTTGTGAGCAATCATATTTTCTGCCTGCATGTTTTATGGGAATGCACGAGATTAAAAAAAAAAAAAAAAAGGAAACTTAAAGAACAAATTCATATTAACTTGTAACAATGAGTTCAAATTCACAATAAAAACATAAGAGTGCAGTGGCAATCCAATTAACTTGCTCTTGAAATGAGAACCACCTTTTTAAATCATGTCATGGTCCAAAAATTGTATGAAAAAAAAGGGAAAAGTACAAATTTATATTCCTCAAGATGTCAATGCACAAGTTGCATTGGAATAGAATAAAGTACCTTTGTTGCTTCCATTTCAGCTTTTCTCAGGGCCATCTCTTCCCTGTGGCATTTGGAGAACTATAAGTACAATAGAAAGATAAATTGTTTGTTAAAGAAAACATACAAGTGAATACAACAAAAACCTCTCTTCTTGAAGGATGGCAGCCACTTGATCTTCCATCTGCTCAATTATTTGAGACCACTTGGTAATTGATTGCTCTGCAACAATTCGGCTCTTTAACTTTGAACCAACTCTCTTAGCCTAAAGTTGGAAATATTGAAGAAAATTATGTTCAGAATTCTGTCATCTCCAAAAATAATATTTATAAACATATAATGTCTTATAAGAAATGCCTCATTTATTCATATAAAGGATCTTCTTACGAGAATTAACACAGTTGAAGAAGAAAGAGTTAAGAACTATGAAAAACAAAGATTAATCTAGGTATTCTTTGGTGTTAAAGTTCCAAAGTGATCTTTCAGACTCTCTTCATTCTTTACAACTGTCAACAACAAATTAAGTCATCGGTTCATGCATGCTTCTTAAATCAGGGTCCTACTTAGGGTCTGTGACTTCTATGAAGCCAAATCATATTGCCCCTACTTGAGATCCTCATTAACTGTTTCAGCTAAATGTGCATCACAGCATAATTCAATGTAATTGTCATCAGTTAATTTTCCATTGCTAGCTTCAGCCATGGCATTGGTTTATTTTTTATCTGTTAGGGACATCTATAAATTAAAGTACTAATATATAGAAGGGAAAGGTTAAAGGAAAACTGGTCCGTTTGATTTGTGATTAAACAATAATTTTCAAAATCTAAAATACAATTCAAATTTTTGAGTTGTATTTAATATTTGAAAATGTGTTTGATATAATATTTAAAAACTGTTTTTAGATTAAAAGCTATAGAAAACAGTGAAAACAACTTTTAATTGTCTTATAATTTTATACTAATTTTTTGGATTGTATTTGAAAACTGTTTTTGGAAACAATTAGACTCATTTTTACCAAACGCATTTTCATAAGATTGTAGTATATATATATATATACTGCTAGCTTCTTTCTGATTCCTACTTAAGGTATTAACCAACAGAACAACCATCCGCCCTTCCACCTTTCTTTCCGACAAGATTGGATATTTCATTCCTCTGCTCGTGAGAAAAATGGCTTCTATCCCTGCTTATAAACTCGATTGACTTCTTAAAGTAGTAGCATTCGATAGGATTCTTACCTCGAGACGTAGAGTTATTAGTTCAAGAAAGAAGATCTTGGTCACATCCATCTATCCTACCTAAATAGTAACCATTTTCTTGTTTGTTTTTCGAATGATGGAGAAAAATGTCTTCCGGCTAATGAAGAGACTTCTCCAGTTTTCTCATTTATTCCCAGTGGATCCTTCTTTTCTTCTCCAATTAGGGAAGTAGCTGAAAGAGAAGCAGAAAGGGACATCTTAAAAGATCTCATGGAGGACTGGGTGGACTATTTCTTCGTGTTGATGGCAATATGGACTATTGAAGTGGACTGGCTATTGTAGTATTCGATAGAAAGCAAGAATCAACAACATTGGAGTCGTACGCAGCTTGCAAGAGCATGTACATCACACCTCCTACGGTGGTTGCCAAAGCTCCGAGTGAACCCGAAATAGGCCATGGACTTGGATCTACCAAATGATAAGAATGCCTCTGAGATTCAATCATAAACCACTTTGCCTCGGTTGTATGAAGGTGAAATGCACGCATTTCTTTTGTTGTCGTTAAGGTCCCTTCCCCCGAAGTTCAAGATGTCCCTTTCCACTTCTCTTTTAGCTACTTCCCTCATTGGGAAGAAAAGAAGGATCCACCGGGAATAAATGAGAAAACTGGAGTAGTATCTTCATTAGCCCGAAGGCATTTTTCTCCATCATTCGAAAAACAAACAAGAAAAGGGTTACTATTTAAGTAGGATAGATGGATGTGGCTAGGGGTGTGCAAAAATATCCGGAACATGAACCGAACCGAACCGGTTTTTTCGGGTACCCAGTTTTTCGGGTTTGGGTTCCGATACTATTTTGAAGATACCCGAATTTTCGGTTCGGGTATCGATTCAGCATAAATAATAAAACCGGGTACCCGAAACCCGGTTTATATAAAAATTAAATTAAAAAAATCTTCTATTTTAGTATTTTAATAATTAATACCCATTAGCTTAGCCCATTACTATTAGGCCATTAGGCCTTATTTACGCCCATTACCCAATACCCATCCCCTTTTAGGCTTTTCCTCCCAATTTTCCCAAATCA
>WYDK02070867.1:0-10641 GCA_009867345.2 Toxicodendron radicans | reverse complement strand
CCCCATTTTGGGTTTTCTTTTTGTAATTGGCCAACCAGGCCTGGGCCTGGTTAGGAGGGATCGGCCCAGGACTGGTACCCCCTCCCATAGGCCTAAACTGGTCCTAGGCCTGGGACCAATGGGACAGGACCTTCCAAAACTTGTTCCCAAGACCGGCCTTTAGTCTTGTTCCCAAGACCGGCCTTTAGTCTTGTTCCAATGGTCTTGGTTTTTTTGCCTACCTCTAGATCTACTTTCCTTGGTATGAGTTCAATTGATAGTGATTAAATTCATTGTTACCAATTGATGGTGATTACATTAATTTGAGTGTACCTTCACATTCTCTGTTACTTCTTCCTCTTGCTGCTTTACATCTGCACAAACCCACTATTTAGTGTAAATCAAATCTTCCCCTCTCTCTCTCACTCTAAATTAGATTCTTTTATATTTTTTGTCCACTTTGATTTCTTAAATTGATACTACAATCTTTATTTTGAATTCAATATTTTTATTTAGGGACAAATTCAGTTTCGTCCCAGATTGGTCATTTTAGGGGACGGAATTGTAATTTCGTCAACAAATGCTTAGCACTCAATTTCCACCCATGCCCAAAATTGTTTTCGCCGGTTATACGAAGGGAAGGATGAAATAATATAGAGGGAACCTTTTTTTTTTTTTTTCTGGGACGAAATCTTTTCTCTAATTGAACAAAGTTTGTAAAACTTATTATGGATGAAATAAGCTTTTGTCCTCGATTGTGAAAAATATATTTTTAGGGATGAATTTGTGAAAAACTAATTAGGGAGTAAATATTTCATTTTATCACTCAATTTCACCAAATTGATCAAACTAAAAATTGTCCAAATACTAATAGAAGTTTTAGTGTCAAACTATTTTTAAGAAGTAGGAGAAGTTATTTAAACCCCACATCGTCTCTCTCTTTATAAAATTCAATCTATTTTTTAATTTAGGACGTGCTTGGAAAATACAGTGTAATTACTAGGGTGTATAATTACTAGTGTAGTAATTACACACCTTAATAATTACATAGTATTTTAAAATACATGTCATGTTTGGATGTCAGATAGTAATTACATCTGAATTATCAATGTCATGTGTGGTAGGACAATTGGTAATTACACAGAAAAATAAAATTATTAATAACAAATATTTAAAATTAATATTATTTATTAATAAATATTTAGAAATAGAAATAGTTTTTGGTATTAAAATATTAAAAAATATTTTATAATTACACAATATAAACACACCCAATTCACAACCTCAATCAAAATTAGAAACTATCAATTACACTCTAAGGGGTTTTTCCAAACGCGCTCTTAAGTTTAACAAAATTAGTTCTTCAAAACGGGGTTAACCCTTAATCCTAATTTCAAAAATTTAATTCCAATTTTCCTTTACCATTTTCATTTACCATTTTCATTCAACAATTGAAGTATCGAACCCTAACCTACATTTTCTCTCTTCCAATATCTCTTTCTTCGATTGACCACCGCCGCCGGCAGCACTGCAGTCGTTGTCCGACGAGGTACCATCTCATTTTATCTTCACTTCATCGACAATCGAACCATAAGTTTGTGATAGTACTTTTTACAGCATGCGTTCATTTTCTTCTTGCTGGCTGCATCTAAATTAGATGCATTCTATTGGGTGATTGTTCAAGCCTTTAGATAGATTTGCTACTAATTGTTAAAGTCCTGGAAATGTTTATAAATCGAAAATCTGGGAAGTTTGAGTTGTGTGAGTCTTAATGTAATGTTATTGTCAGAGTTGTAGAAGGAATAACATTTTGAGAAGAACGATGTTGTAAAATCCTACTGCTTTTGTTTTCTCATCATTGTCAATGCTTTGGAGACATTTATAAGAAAGGCAGAGGAATTATAGTTAGTAATGTGTTTGACAATTATATTTAGATTTACCTTACAAGAAAGGCTACAAACCTTTAATATTTTTGAAAGGACTGAAGCTTTATTTCAAGTTAGTTTTTTTAGTCTCACTTTAAAATATCTATTTCTTGGTAGTTTTTAGCACAATCGATATATTAATAAACAAATTTATTACAGATTTAAGCCAGCTCCTACTCAAGTCTTATTATCTGAAGAAATCACTAGATCCCTTAGAAAACTAAAGGTATGTTGAGTTTTCATTCTTAATGATTATTGTGTAAACGCTGGAAAAATAAGAAAAATGGTATCTCAATTCTGTTTTTTTTCTTAGAATATAGTTATGATATGTTGCCTCTTGTTCCTGTGTATGTGCTTTTTTGTGTGTAATCATTTGTTTGATGACATATTAATAAAGCTAGGATGAAATACAATCTAAATTATTGTTGTACTTTGTAATCGATTTGATCAAACTTAAACTACACAAAACAGAGAATATAAAGAATCAAACACACACACAAAACACAATCTTTTTACCGTGGTTCACTTGTTCAATATAGAACAAGCTACATCCACGTTGAGCTCCAAAATATGGAGACTCACTACGCTAGGATTATTGAACAAGAACACAAGAAAGACAACCTTGAGTTACAATCTTTACATAGATTCAATGTTATCTTCACACTCTAATCCCTTTTCGTAAATCTCAAGATCCTAGAGAAACCACTCTAACCTTTAAAGGAAACGCAACCATCAATCTAATCTAACCAGATTTACACAAGAAAACTCCCTAGAATGAATAACCCAAATCTGCACAAAATACCCTTTTCAACACAACAAACCAACAAGAAGAACAACCCAAGATCTCCCTTTCATTTGTGCATTTTCTCTCTTTGTTCCAATGGTTAGTATTGATTCTCCAATTTAATAGAATGGCAGCGTTTTAATCAACTTCAATAAAGGCTTCACAACTTTTACAGTCTCCACCTTGAAACCTGCATTCTCACTTTCTTTTTTTGAATTCCATTTGTGCATCAAGTTTCTCACATATATCTTCTCAGTTATAAAGTATTTCTCTTTTACCTAATATGTAGTAAGTCCAAGCAGTGCTTGAAATTGCCTACTGTTATCACTTTAGTTCCCATATCGGCATGATTTTCTTCAGTGTATATCTTTATTAGACTCAACTTCCTTTTTGAAATTAAGTCTCTGACATAATGATACCGAACATCTACATGTTTGGTTCTCTTGTGGTACACTGGATTTTTGCTCATGTGAATAGAACTCTGACTGTCTGAATAAACAGTCATAATGCCATCTAACAGATTTGCTTCTCTTAGAACTCCCTGTAACCATGTTGCTTCCTTGAATGCATTGGTGACTGCTACGTAGTCTGCTTCTATAGTGGACAGTGCAACCAGAGGTTGCAACTGTGATTTCCAGCTAATGCAACTGTCCCCCAATGTAAAGTAATACGCAGTAGTAGACTTCTTGGAGTCCCGATCTCCTACAAAATCAGAATCTACATACCCAACCAGATCAAGTGATGCATTTCTTTTACATAAATCTAATCGAAAATGAACAGTGCTATTTATATATTTAAGCAACCATTTCAATGCATTCCAATGTTCATATCTTGGATTTGACATAAATCTGCTAAGTAAAGATATTGAATAAGGCAAGCCAGGTCTAGTGTTTATCATGGCATATATACATTATTGATCCTATCACATTTGAGTAATGTATCTTTTCCATTTTGAACAACTCAGATTCTATTTTGGGGCACTGAGCTTTCTTGAGGATGAAATGATTTGCCAGTGGCATGGGGACTCCTTTAGAATCAGCCATGCCATATTTGGTGGTCAACTTTTGTAGGTAAGAGAATTGGTGAAGTTTCAAACTGTTAGAACTTCTATTTCTATCAATCAGCATACCTAATATTTTCTTTGCTCTTCCTAAGTCCTTCATATCAAATTCAGCACTCAATCTGACCTTTAATTCATTAATTTGTACAATGGATTTACTTATTAATAGCATGTCATCACATATAACAGTAAATATATTGGCATGTTATTAACAAAGGCAAAGTAAAAAAAACTATCATACAAGCGTCTAGTGAATCCAATTCTTAGTGTAAAGGTGTCAAACCTCTTATACCACTGTTTAGGGTTTTTTTCAGTCCATACAATGATTTTTTCAGTAGACACACATGTTCAGGCAAATTTCTATCCTTAAACCCTATGGGTTGACTCATATATATCCTCTCATCTAACTCACCATGCGAAAAAACAGTCTCAACATCTAATTGTTTAATCTCTAAATCATATCGTGCAATAATTGATTGTGCAACAATTGATAACATAAGCCTGTTTGTTTTAAATTTAACCATTGGTGAGAAAATTTCAGTAAAATCAATACCTGCCCTTTGTGTGTAGCCTTTAGCTACTAACCTGGCTTTGAATCTTGGTGGGTCATTCTGATTAATCCCTTCTTTCAGTTTGTACAGCCACTTGCATTCGACCAGCTTATGATTTTTAGGCTTTGAGACAAGTATCTAGGTTTTATTGTGCCTTAGAGACTGCATTTCCTCCTCAATGGTAGCAAGCCATTTTTCACTATCGCTAGAGCTCATGGCTTCTGCATATGAGTTTGGTTCAGATCTTTGTATCTCTACACCAGGTAACAGTGTTGTGTAGTATAAGTCAGCATAGCTAAGCCTAGCAGAGTGTCTAATCTCCCTCCTGACTCTGCCTTTGGCCAATTGATATTGTACCACATCATCTTGTTGTCCTTCTTCCATATTTTCTGTCAGTTCTTCTATATCCTCTTGACCCTGATTGGTATGAGTTTGATCCTCTGTTATTTCAGTCTCATCAGCTTGATTGTTTTGCCCAGCAAGGGTTGTAGGCTTCACCTCAAACTGAAACATCTCAGTTTGATTTGAACTTTCATGATTCTCTTATAGATATCCTGCATAGTTATAACTGGACTTGCAAGGAAAAATAGACTCATTGAAGATTACATCTCTACTGATTATTATTTTAACCCCTTGTGCATTTCTTTCCCATAATCTATAGCCTTTGGTCCCCTCTTCGTAACCTAGAAAACACACTTAAGAGACATTGGATCTAGTTTACCATCTCAGGTGTGTACATAAGCAGCACACCCAAATATTCTCAAATGGTCAAGATTTGGTCTTCTTCCAGACCATTTCTCTTCGGGACACCTAAACTCTATAAAGCTTGAGGGACTCCTATTAATTAGATAAGTAGCAGTAGCTAGAGCTTCCCCCCAAAAGGTTTTTGACAGGCCAACAGTAAATAAAAGACATCTTACCCTTTCCAATAGTGTTATGTTCATCCTTTCAGCTACCCCATTTTGCTAAGGGGTTCCCCTAACAGTTCTATCCCTCAAGATGCCCTCATTCATATAATATGAGTCAAATTCTGAATTGCAGAATCCTAAGCCATTATCTGTCCTAAGGACCTTCACTTTCCTATTCACTTAGTTTTCTACTAAGATTTTCTAGCCTTTAAACTTAGTTAAGGCTTCATCTTTTGTCTTAAGGAGGTAAACTCATACCTTCCTACTGTACTTATCCACAATAGAGAGGAAATAATTATTCCCTCCATGTGTTCTAACATTTTCTCTACCCCAAAGGTCAACATGCAAATAATCCAAACAATTTTCAACTAGGTGAGTTTATTTTGGGAAACTCATCCTGTGCTGCTTACCCAACACACATGTTTCACAGAAACTCAAATTAGATAATGATACCTTACCCAAATAGCCTTGTTGGCATAGCACAACCATACCTTTCTGGCCTATATGGCGAAGTCTCAAATGCCACTTTTCTGCAGCAGACATGTTAGTAGATAACAAAGGAGAATTAAAAGAATTAACAGCATGTGAATAATGGTGGCCACACAGTATGTATAAGCCATTTCGTTTAACTCTTTAAAGTACTATGTCATTATTCTTGTGAACTACTATAGACCCATTATGAGCCTTATAGCTACAACTAACTTCATCAAGGGTTCCTAATGAGATCAAGTTCCTTTTGAGTTTAGGTATGTACCTAACTCTGGTTAGCATTATGAACTTGCATGTATTCAACCTAATGACTATATTTCCTATGCCTTGAACCTTACAAGAGTGGTTGTTTCCCATTAATACAGTTTCACCTTCCCCTTTCCTAAGGTTTTGGAACCAATCCATATTTGGGCTCATATGAAAAGAGCAGATTAAGTTTAGAACCCAATCCTTTGTATTAGCTAAATCTGAGACAGTAAGAGCTTCAAAGATCTCAATATTTGTACTAGTGCTAGCTAGGTTACTTTCTATGCTATTTTGTTTATGCATCTTCAACCAATCAAAGCAATTCTTTTTAAGATGGCTAACCTTATTACAGTGGAAACATTTTCTTGTTTCCTTGGACTTTTTATTCATCTTTCCTTTTATTCCTAGAACCTATGTTCTATTGGAAACCCTTATCATTATCTTTTCCTAGTTTTCCAGAATCAAACTTTCTTTTCACAAACAAGTTATTGTTATTTCTCTTCTAGATTATTAAATTAGTTCCCTATATTTTAGGCCAGCAATTATCAAGCCAACACTGGGAACTGTTCCAGTGTATTATAGTGCATTTTTCACTACAAGGTACTCTTCAGGCAAGGAATTCAACAAGATCATGGCAAGACTGGAATCACCTAATTCATGATCTGTGCCTTTCAGTGTTATTGTCATTTTTAAGAACTCATCAAGATTCTCTTTTAATGACTTACACACATCCATTTTATAAGAAAATAATGATCCCTTAAGAAACGCTAAATTTAGAGCATACTGTAAAAAGTAAACGGTTTCGAGTTTACCCCAAAGTGTGCGCGGTGTTTCCATGCCATCTACCTTCCGCATAAAAGAGTGATAGGTTCGTGATGATTAAGTTGAAGGCTTCCTCATCCACTTCAGTTCCCACCTTATTGTGAGAAAGAAGCGTCTACATCTTCTTTTTCCATGTGTTAAAGTCAATCTTCCCATCGTATTAGGAGATCTCCATTCACCTCGTGGTCATGTGTGATAATTTCTACTGTAACCTCAACCTATCTTTTATATAAAAGAATTATTCTACTTAATCGATCAAACAACCCTAAAATATTTTCCCCAAATCGATCAAATCCTATAATTTTCCCCAAATTGATCAAACCTTAGAATTTTCCCCAAATCGATCAAAGAAATTGAATCGATCTAAGAGCTTGATTAATTAACCCTAGGATTTGAAACTCTGATACCACTATTGTACTTTGTAATCGATTTGATCAAACTTAAACTACACAAAACAGAGAATATAAAGAATCAAACACACACACAAGAACACAATCTTTTTACCGTGGTTCACTTGTTCAATATAAAACAAGCTACATCCACATTGCACTAGGATTATTGAAAAATAACACAAGAAATACAACCTTGAGTTACAATCTTTACACAGATTCAATGTTATCTTCACACTCAAATCCCTTTCCGTAAATCTCAATATCCTAAAGAAACCACTCTAGCCTTTGAAGGAAACGCAACCTTCAATCTAATCTCACCAGATTTACACAAGAACACTCCCTAGAATGATTAACCCAAATTTGCACAAAATACCCTTTTCAACACAACAAACCAACACGAAGAACAACCAAAGATCTCCCTCTCATTTGTGCCTTTTCTCTATTTTTATACTGTTGACCAGGTGACCACATGAGAGCCATAAGATATGTCTTTGTTCCAATGGTCAGGATTGATTCTCCAATTTAATAGAACGGCAGCGTTTTATTCAACTTCAATAAAGGCTTCACAACTTTTACAATTATATATACATTTCCCTATTTTCTAACCAGATTCTAGAGATCTCTTTTTGATGAAATTCAGGTTGATTAAGACATACATTTGTTTCATTTCAGCAACCTGGTTCTTTTGATGCAAACCCCAGATTCTAGAGATATCTTTTTGTTTTAAAGATAAAACTACAAACGAAAAGGTCATCTACTAGAGTACTACAAGTGAAAGTATGATTATTATACTGGTAGAATTGTTTAAGTTGTTTAAAAGATAAGAGAAAGAAAGAAACTCTGATGTACTTCTCTTGAATAATTGATTTTGCACATGTGATTTGAGAGTACTGAAGCTTACACATCAACTTGCCATTAACTAGTGCTAGAACATAAAATAAAAGAATATATTAATCATATGCATGCTAATTATATAATGGTTTGAATATATTAATCTATGTACAGATCCAATTGCATTTCAAGAAATGGAATGAATAATGTTATGGTTGGGTGTCATTTCCTTTTTCTTTTGTGTATTAGTTTGATTTGCAACTTGAAAGCACCAGCTGCTTATATAAAACCAATCAACCAAAATAAAGAGCCATAAGAAATAGAATGAAATAATTGTAATGAATTTTGAAGAAATTTTGATTTTTTTTCCTATTGTACAGTTAAAGAGAGAGAGGATTTAGTTACCAGGGTTTTCTTTTGTGCTGATTGTTGAGATTGGTGCACAACCAAGCTTGCGAAAGTAATTGGCATCTAAAGAGCTTGTAGTTGTGGTTATGGTGGTGACACACTCCTTTAAGCACTTGTTTAAAAGACTGAACACATTTAAGGAAACAATTCTCGTTGCATTTGGCTGAAGATAATCCTAACGCCAAACAAAACATTAAAGAGAAATTTAATAGTGCTATAAAGTTTGATTTAAAAACTTGAAACAAGACACAAATTGTTAATTGTCTAGTTATTGTTATAAAAAGTCAAATTATAATATAAATTATTATCAAGCTGGCATTTCTTTTAATAGATATTAGTGTAGGAGTTTGAGTTTGTGTTCCATGTAAGGTGCCTGCATCCATCATGAAATAAATTCAATGTATGGCTTTCAACCTTTGTCTTCCATTCCCAAACACATTATTAATTATTACCCTTTTGTTTTATTTTCATTTATGTCTACTCTATTTATTATGATTTCACTTCTTCAAGAATCTTATTAAAATTTTAATATTTTTTAATATATAATTATAATTATAATTGCTACTATTGTTTATATATTTATGCTTTTTTTTTCTTTTTTCTCTCTTCTCTACAATGACATATTTTGTGACACCCCGTGTCACGGAGTAATTATTTGGAGTTAATTTAATTGCTTTTGGGGTGTAAATTGTAGGAAATGGAAATATGGGGGCTTAATGGATATTTTCATGGATTAGTATATAAAGGAGGAAATATTTCATTTTTCCCCCATTCTCTTCATTGTGCTGTTTGAAAGAGAGAGTAGAGAGAGTGTGTGTGTTCAAGCTAGAGAGAGAAAGTAGAGATTTGAAGAAATTGAGATTTGAAGAAATTGAGATTTGGATCAGTAAATTGGTAAGATTATACACCCATTCATGCATTAATTTCATTATTTCCATCATTATATGCTTTGTATTGAGGGTATTGAAATTTGGGGTTTTTGTGAATTTTGGGTTTAAGTGAAGGAGAGCTTAGATCCGAGTTTCTCAGCTATATTGGGTGTTAAGGTGAGTGGAATATAACTTCCCACTGCATTAAATTACGTTTTATAACTCAAATTCATGTTGTATGCCATTTGGGTGATGTTTGGGTTGAAGAGAATTGATATGTTTATGTGGAGGTGATGAGGGATTTGAGTGGTATTGTGAAGTAGGATAGTAGTGTTAGCAATGTGGGATGAAAAGGGAGGGAATGGGTGAGATTTGTGGTGAATTCGTGGTGGACATTCTGAAAAACTCAGATTGTCGCCGCGACGAAGTTTGTAATTCGAAGTGTCACCGAGGCGACAATGGAATGTCGCCGCGACGACATTCATATAAAGAAGAAGGGAACATTCCAGAATGTTTGTCGCCGCAGCGACAAACTCTCGGGTTTGTGTCGCCAGGGCAACAAAAAGGGATGTCGCCAAGGCGACAACCCTTAGAAGGATTTTGGTGGTGTAGAAGTAAGAATTGAAACCTGTCATGTAGACAGAGGTGTAAGTGCAATAATTCATAGGTCGAGGGACCTAAGTGAAACGATGGAAAATCTTAGGGGGCTAAATGAAATACTGTAAAAGTTGAGGGACTGATCTGAAATGATGAAAAAGTTGGGGGGCAAATCAATATTTTCCCAAGAACGGGTTAAAATGATATTTTACATAAAAAGGCGCATGTACATGTGATCATGAAAACCATCTTGTTTATTTATATTGTATATGACATATATCTGCAATGAGATTGTGATAATGTGGAGTCGTGGTGTTGTTGTGGGATGGTTTTGAGCAGTGGTGAGTGATGATTAGCTAGGTGTGGCTGTGGAGACCCGTACTACCGCATGGTGGTAGTATCCCATCGGGACAGAACGGGTCGGTGTTTGTTGAGCTCCAGACCTATGTTACATATTATTACCCAAGGAGGGGAGATCTGGTCCCACCTATGCCTGAGAGCTCTGGGTGGCCCCTTCACGAGTGGGTATGCCCAGGGTCGTATCTACTTATGCGAGAGCGCTGGGGGATCTTCCACGAGTGCGCCTATGATACCGTCCAGGGTCGTATCTACCTATGCGATAGCGTTGGGGGATCTTCCACGAGTGAACCTATGATATCGCCCAGGGTCGCATCTGCCTAAGCTGGACAGAGCTAGGGGATCGTCCACGAGTGGGCTTATATTATTGCCCAGGGTCGTATCCGCCTAGGCTGGATAGAGCTAGGGGATCTTCCACGAGTG
>WYDK02070856.1:0-10643 GCA_009867345.2 Toxicodendron radicans | reverse complement strand
CCGTGGTTCCCCCCATCAGCATATGAATCAAGAATGAAAACCCCCTTCTAAAACTAATTCCCTTTACAAGAATCAATAACCTGTTATGTTGTATGGTTTCCCTAAAACTATGGTTTTCTATCAAACCCTAGCCTAGCAAAAAGTTCCCCTCTTTACAAAAATCCGGCCCTTATATACTCCCAAAAAAATATAACCTAAAATCATTGAACTGCTAAACGCGGCGTTTCAAAAATCGCTATGTCGTCGCGGCGACAAACAGAAATCCCGTGAAACAAAAATTCCAGAGAGTTTGTCACCTTTTGACTTGAAGCAGTATTTACGGAATTGCCACTGTTTTGTTCTTCAACCATACTGACTTCTGAAAGGCTCCCGACGCGTCCAGGACTTATTCAGATCATCTCAGGATTTCACAAAACTTCTGGATGATGCTTTTCTTTACAAAAACGCGTCGTAAATGTCATGTTTTGCTTCATGAGCCTGTTTTGTCCTGAAATAGAAAATAACGCACTTAAGTGATGTTCAGGATCAAAACTATGCAAAAAGCATCTGATAATCCTAATAAACTTATGCATACAACACTACAAATCCAGGATTATCAATGTTGATGAAGTGTTGAAAAATTGGCCAAAAATAGTAAGGTTAGGCCATTATGTAATAGTTAATTTTGGCTGATGAGAAGTGATTAAATGTTGCTTATGTGATGTGTTTATGCCATTTGGTTGGTAGAATTGATGAGAAATTTTGAAAAAGAATGATATTGGCAAAGAAGCATATTTATGCATTAATATATATGTTGAGTGTAATTGATACATATTGATGAGAAATGAAATGAATTGAATTGGCATAAGCATTACATACTATGTATGAAAAATAGATGAGAAAGATAAGCATATGATTTGCATGCATTTTAGGTTAAAATGATGTAATATCCATTTATATGCATGTTTTGCCATAATTTATAAGTGTTATTATGGCTTAGAAAGGTGTAGCTAAAGTATTGAAGTATATAAATTTGAAGACATGGTATTTATATGTGGTATAAGAATAATGAAGAATAAATATATTTGGTGTTATGCCATGTTAAATTACCATATTTTTATGGTTGAGAATAGAAAGAAAGAATAGAGAAATGGTTTTGTTATACACATGTTTTGCATATTATACTTATTATGCATGTAAAACCTAACCTTTATGGAATTGAATTCTTAATAAGAATAAAGAATAAGAGAAAAAAAAATTGCATATTTCATGTGCATTAATACATAAGCAAATTAGATAAAGAATTTATAACATTCTTATACCTTATATATTATTAAGAATGTTTAGAAAAAATTGTTGGGACAGGGAACCTGTGAACGTCGTCGCGTTAGTTGAGTGCAGCCTAGAGCCCACATGCACGGCCATGACACTAGAGAAAGAATTAAAAATCGTACAGTTCGTTAGAGGTACATGTGGATGAGAGTTATATGTTGCTCACATGGCCAAAGGTTACAAATTCGTACATCAATCTAGTCAGATTAGCAAAAGAATGAGAACGAAAGAAAGAAAGAAAGAACAAGGGTGAATGAGAAAGAAAGAATTAGAAAGAAAGAATAAAAAAAAAAAAAGAAATTTATATTTCTATTTTCTTGTTCATGTAAACTATTAAGTACATGGATAGATTCGCATATCCTACATTGTTAATAAGTTGCATGCATACATGTATACCTAGATATATATATATATATATTGTATGCGTGTTGAGAAACATTTGAAAGAAAAGAAAGATAGAAAAGAAAGAATAGAAAGAGAAAAGAATTTTAATAAATGGGGATAAGACAGTGTTTTAGAGTGATTTACTTACTGAGCAATTAGTGTTCACCCCATTACTTTTAATGTTTTGTAGGTAATAAGTGATAAGCGATCGGACGGGAGTCGACAGGCGAGGGAGCATATCGGGCCATTGTTGATATTTTTGATATTTTGTTATATGTACGGTATTGTAAAATTTTATATAAATACTTTATGTATTTATATTTTATAAGTAAAGAAAGGCATGCGCATATTTTCTATTATGAGTTTATTTTATACTTACGTTAAAATTTATATAATTGTACTCTTTTCCCTTATATTTACCTAACAGTTCTACCATTCTAAGGATATATATTCAACGTATACTTAAATACAATTTACACAATGTGAAAAATGTATTTTATTAATATCAATCATGTTTTTATAAAGAGTCAAAACTACAATTGGATTAACTCTAGGACACCTACACCAATAGGTACAAACACAATTTCTTACATTTGTTCAACGTGTCCACACTAATAATGCTAGAGATTTTTTTAATGCTCAATGCTCTTTCTTATTTCTTTCCCTTAGAATTTTACATGAAAGTTCTTGCACTTACACACCACAACAAAATGGGATAGTTAAGCGAAAACACTGTCACTTGTTAGAAGTGGCTGGGGCACTCAAACATCAAGTCAATATTCATATATTTCTTTGGGGCGAATGTGTGGTCACAGCAACCTACTTGGTCAATTGCATGTCCACTCGGGTCCTTGGGGGTAAAACTCCTTATAAGGTTCTTTTTGCCAAACAACCTAACATCAACAAACTACGAGTCTTTGGCTATCTCTTCTACTCTACCGTTGTTGGCTCACATGACAAGTTTGGCCCACGTGCCACTCGTTGTATTTTTATGGGATATCCCATGCTTCAGAAAGGTATATCCCTTATATGATCCGATAACAGGAAAAATCTTTATTTCACGGGATGTTTTTCATGAAGACACTTTCCTTTCAAAGACAACAGATCAGACTCAGGTTCAACCTCTCAGCCTTTACCTACTTTCCTCGATGAAGATTTGTCATCATCTTCACCTAAGCAACATTTTACCATGGTTCTTGTTCTTGCCTTTAAGACTGATCATGCCACTCCAAGTTCCGATTCTTCATCACATGTTGCTGATCATCCTATATAATACCCTGTATTTTTTGGGATTTTATTAAATTTGATTTGGTGATTTTTGAGGTTTAAAGTGTTAGATTTTGAAACTGTTGAGGGAGTAGAGTGTAATAGCCGAAAACCAATGAGGACTAAAGTGAAAATTGACTAGATAATTTGATGAATAGTGATCGTTCAAATGAAAGAAGAAAAGTGAGAAAATAGAGAAGAAAATGAGAGAAAGGAAAAAAAAAGAATAAGAAGAGGAGGGAAAGAGAAGAGAGAAAAGACAAAAGAAAATGAGAGAAAGTAGAAGAGAGAAAGCGAGAAAAAGAAAAAGGAAGCAGAAAATAAAAAGGGAAATGAGAGGTGGGTTTGGCCGAAAATGGTAAAGTCGGGGAGAAATGAAGGAAGATCTAGCAAATGGTGATGGGGAGGCCTTTGGATGAAGAGGTTATTGGATTTCAAATGAAGGAAGACAAGTGGAGGCACTATTAGAGGATTATGATCCTTCTTTGGATCAAGGATTTAGCTTCAAAAGTTGAGTGGAATAGAATTTACTTTTCAAATTTTCATGTTAATTGAGTTGTCTATTTTATATGTTAAATCTGGCATTTTTGGTTAGATGGAGTCTTGTTTATGTGCTGGATGTATGCTTATTTGCATTGTTAATTTATAAGCTTGAATACATTGAAAGAAGAAGTTAAAATAAGTGTTGGATGTATGGTGGTAATGTATACAAGCT
This sequence comes from Toxicodendron radicans, assembly GCA_009867345.2. NCBI lineage: Eukaryota > Viridiplantae > Streptophyta > Magnoliopsida > Sapindales > Anacardiaceae > Toxicodendron > Toxicodendron radicans. The sequence continues at coordinate 6,967 of WYDK02070856.1, read as the reverse complement.
ACGGGAGTATGTTTGGTTGTGTTTTAATGGAAATGCATTGAGAGATGTTGTAGTTTAATGGAAGTGTTGTTGGGTGGTCCATGGTTTACATTTGGCTGGCCTTAGTGGGAAGTGTATGTGGGTTGTTTAAATCAATGATTAGAAAATCGTACCGGACAGGTCAAACTGGGAACCGGCCAGAAAATCGGTCCGGTTATAAGTAAAAACCCGGGTTGGACTAGGTTGGACCGGCCTAAATCCATCCGGTTCATAGTCCAACCACTCGGTTCACTCAACCTTTACTAAATAAATTATTAAAAGTTGCCCCAAATTGCAAATTCATTTCAGCCTTTCCTCCACGATCTGATTCCCACTTGCGGCCTTCATTTTACTTCACTTCATGATTTGCTTCTCATTCACAGCTTTCACTTTATTTCACTTCATTGATCACTCTTCACTCTAGCACTGTGAAGTTCTTCACCACATTACTTCACGGTCTGCTTCCCCACCGGCAACCTTCACTTCACTACACTTGACTCATCACTTCGGCTAACGCAATCCTATTACTCCAGATTCCAGTCGAAAATGTAAGAATTATTTCATGCACCCTCTTGGCTCTCACATTATGGTTTTATGGATTGTGGACTAAGAGTTATTTGGTTGATCCTTAAGATTTTGATTCTCTAATAAATGGAGCTTTTTTGTGCTCGTGAGCTACTGACGAAATGACGATCTGCTTGTAGTTTGGGTCTTTTGAGTTTTTACACATATCTGTAAATTTTGGTATTGGTTATTATATTGAGTTATATATGCATTTCTTTGCTGGGTTTAAGTTGGATTTTTGTTTGAGCCTTTTAACAAATGAATGACTAATAGTTGGTTTTGGTGTCTAATAGACTAATAATTTAACATATAATTTTTCTGGCTGTTTTACAATTTACATTATTCCTCTTGTTGTTTCATGTTCCCTGGTGTAAGTTTAATCATTTTGTTGATGTAGTTAAACTTGGACTTTAATTTTTAATTTTTGATGGATTCAACATCATTCGGTGAAGCAAATGAAGATTGAAATTTGAAGGTTTTATTATGACAATTATGCTGATGAAGATAATTGAAATGGAGTATCAATTATCAATTATCATTTGATCTTTGTATTTTGATTCATGATTTATATTATTTATGTTATTTGGATTTTGGACTTGGATGGATTTATTTTGAAAATTTATTTGAATTTTAAACTTTTTATGTATATCTACTAAATTATTATAATTTATAATAATATTTATGATGTCATGCTTATATCACCGGTCCGATCATTCGGTTCAATCGGTCAGACCAGTCCCACCGCAGACCGTCCTCCCGATCAAGTCAACGTCCGGTCCGGTTTTCTGAACATTGGTTTAAATTAAAGAATTTGGATGAGTAACACCATTATTTTAATTGCTGACCCTTTTTATTAAAATGATTGAAATTGGTTTTAAGTTTGAACCTGCTGAACTTAGTAATGACATGAATTAGGCTGGATGAATATAACACTTGGGCTTGAGGTATTGTTGGGTTTTTATTAATTTTGGTGGATATTGATGGGTATAGGAGCTGGGTTTTGGATTTACTTAAATTGTTTATGCTTTGAATGATTGGTTGACTAATTATATTCTTGGGTTTTAATTAATTTTTGGCCTTAGTGGTGTTGATGGGCTCGATTGGATAAGTGGGCTTCAAGCCCATATGCTAATTGTGATATTGGTGTGATAAAAAAATTGGAAGCATGGATGGCTTATAATAAAGAGATGGGCTCGGCCCAACTTAATAAGTTGATAGTATGGTGTGTATTAGGCTTTTGGGCTTTATTGCTTGGTGGGATGGCCTATAAATATATATATATTGGTTGGGTTTTGAGTTCAATCAATTGGTGGGTGAGCCTATTAAGAATAATAAGGCCCAGTTGCTTTACTTTGGGTTTTGAATTGTATTGTAATTGGTAGAAGGACTCCCATGGGGTAGTTTGTTAGTTTTGCAAATAGTAAAGAGCATCAGGGGGTTAATGGTAAGGTTTAAACGTTTTGGGACTAAATTGAAATAAATGACAAATATTGGGGTAAATGGATAGTTTGCACCATGACATATCTTTCGAAGGTTTCCAACTCGTGCCTAGAATTACATGCTATTTTAATAGAAGAATTATAAGGTGCAATTACTTGCATCGACATAAGGGTGTTTAAGAAGTGTGAAGTGTTGAATATTCAGGTGAGTATGTAAAGAAGTGGTTGGGTTGGAGAGTAAGAATATGTTGATTGTATTTGAGACCACTCTTTTGTAGTTCTCGTCCCCTTCTAGACAACAACTAGCACTTAGATATTTGACCTCATGCTCGCGATGATAGATTATGGATTGTACCACCCCGAGGATAGACCGTGGGTGGGATATTGATACCTAACGCCCCAAAGATAGATTGTGGGCGAGATTCTTTTATATGATATCATATCATATCATGACACCCCGAATATAAACTATAGATCGAGTATGGTTATCTTGTGATGATTTAGCCATCTCGAGGATAGACTATGGAGGGTGCCACCCCGAGGATAGACTATGGAGGGTGCCACCGCGAGGATAGACTATGGGTGGCCTAATCGGTTGTCTGTATTAGGGATTCTAGGTACTAGTGTGGCAGTGATGGAGATGGTGGTTGCATTAACTGAATGAGTGGAATTTGAGGACATACAACGGGTATTGGCTAGGGTGGTATTTATGAATATCCCACTGGTATAGGTTGATGGAAATTGTGGACACTTGGCAGGAAGTGCCTACTCAGCTTAGATGGTGAGTGTATCGGTTTTCGTAAAAATAATAAGACGATCCATGTTAATTCGAAAGTTTCTACAAGGATGCGGATTACATTGTTAGGCATGAGTGGGTATGAATCAAGGATTTATTGTGTTCGAAAATTATATGAGGAAAAGTGTGGTTTCGCTACAGGAATGGTTACATGTTGAGTGAAATGCAAGTGTTATCTCATGCAGGTTTAAGGTTGAAAGTTATTTTCATTTATAAATTGTATTATTCACTCACTGTTTAAAGTTTTTCCCCATGTTTGCATACAGGGTATGTGAGGTGCATGCTACACGCTTTCAACTAGCCACAAGCGTATGATCATCGGCAAGATACTTGTACATGTTAGAGCACTCTGATATAGTATTTTATGTAAACTAATTTCCAATGTTTACACTTTTCAGAATTATAATTTGAGTTGTATTACCTTCACTAAAGTTTTATGAATGAATTTTTATAAATAGTTTTCAAAAATTTTCACCCTCCCCTCGGGATCCTGATTCCCTCGGAGCCCTTGGATCCAGTAGGATAAGGAATGCCTAGGAGGAGGCGTGACACCTATATTGCAGTCACCCATTGGTTCTTCTTTTGCTAACTCTTCTCCAGAGGAACCAGCACTGCCTCAACGGTCTTCCCGGCTTACTCGACCACCTATTTGGACGGCTAACTATGTTTGTACCACCATTGCAGACTACTCAGCAGGTACCATATATCCCACCCCCAATTATGCTAGCTATGACCGTCTTTCTCCTATACACAGGATTTGTGTCAATCAGATTTCTGCGGAACATGAACCTTCTTGTTACTCAGATGCAGTCTCTTATCATCATTGGTGCCAAGCTATGGCAACTGAACTTAATGCTCTTACTGATAACCATACATGGGATCTTGTGCCACGTCCCTCTAATAGAAAATCTTGGCTGTAAATGAGTGTACAAGATCAAATAATGTGTCGATGGCTCTATTGAAATATACAAAGCTCGTCTCGTTGCCAAAGGATTTACTCAATGAGAATGTTTTGATTACCGAGACTTTTTCTCTTGTTGCAAAAACATGTCACAATCCGTGTTTTTCTTTCAAACGCTTTTGTGTGCGGTTGGTCGTTGCATCAAATGGATGTGCATAATGTTTTTTTCATAGGGATCTCCATGAGGAAATTTATATGGAACTACCTCCAAGAATTCGTAGACATGGGGAGAACATGGTTTGTCGTCTATGAAAGTCTCTTTACGATTTAAATGTTGAGATGCTAAATTCGCATAGGCTCTCACAAGCATAGGCTTCAATCAATCTAAACATGATTATGCACTCTTCACTTGGCACCGAGGTAACTTTTTCATCTTTCTCATAACGATGACATCCTGATCATAGGAAATGATGAAATGGCCATTAAAGCTCTAAAAGAGCATCTCAACAAGCAATTTTGCATCAAAGATCTGGGGGAGGCAAAATATTTTTTAGGAATTGAAAGTGCAAGATCTCCAACTGGTATATCTCTTAGTCAAAGCAAACATGTATTAGAATTCTTATCAGATTCTGGATTATCAACCGGTAGACCTAGTGATGTCCCTGTCGAACAAAATATCAAACTCACCACCCAAGAGTATGATAATGGGGTATCATCTTCAAAAGTAGATCCACCATTAACATTAGTAAAGACTTTTAGGGTGTCTCATCCACCTTACAATGATACGACCGGACATCTATTATGTTGTCAACATACTCAATCAATTTATGCATGCCTCAAAACAATCTCATATGGATGCAGCAATCAAGGTCCTCAAATACTTGAAAGGATGTCCTGGCTTAGACTTCTTCTACCTCGAAATGGAGACTTAGAAATTACAGCCTATTGTGACTCAAACTGGGGAATATGTCCAATGACAAGAAAATCATTCACTGATTTTTATGTAAAACTTGGAGGATCACTTATCTGATAGAAAACAAAGAAGCAGTCAACGGTATCTCTATCATCAGCAGAAGCTGAATATAGAGCCATGGCCAAAACCACGTGTGAGATTATCTAGATTCTTGGGTTCCTGAAGGACTTAGAGGTGCAAGTTAAAATATCTGTCAATCTATATTGCGACAACAAAGCTGCTAACGACATTGCCCCAAATCCAGTATTTCACAAAAGAACAAAACATATAGAGATTGATTGTCACTTCGTCATAGAAAGAATACAAGAAAGGATGATCAAAACCATGCACATTCGAACCATGGAACAACTAGAAGATATTTTCACAAAACCGTTATGTAGCAAACAACATTCACATCTATTACGCAAGCTTGGAGTTTACGACATATACAAACCACAAGCTTAAAGGGGAGTGTTGGGTGAATCAAAGAGTGATATGTTGGAGCAGATCATGGGATGATTGATCAAATCATGGATTAACTGATATTAGATTTAAGGCCAATATTTCGTTACCTTATTCTGAATGATTGTATAACATTATGACACATATTCTGTTTCTTTTATTTCTTTTACACTTTAGTATAAATTCACAGTGTGTATACATGAACAAAACATATTGAATAGAAAACAATTCTTCTACATTCTCTCTCTCGGCATTCTTAGGCAATCTCAGTTTATACTTCTCTTGCCACTCTTGCCTCAATCTGACAATAAGAACAAGAGAAAATTATATTATATCATGGATTGCTTGAAACCCTCCTGATATTACATGTCATAAAAGATAGAAAATGAATGAAAATGAAATTGCAGAAATCACAATAAGGCAAAGTGAGAGTTTGTGTTTGATTGGGAGTCCTTATACCAACAATAATTTTAATCACAAAATAAAATAAGGGCTGCAAAAGGTCGGTCCATTGCTTGGTCTTGAATCAATTGTCGGTGCCTCTGCCTTTTTTACAAGTTTTTTTCATATCTTCAGTACTGAAATAATTATTTTATATAAATTAATAATTAATTGAAATAGACATTTAACATTTAAATGGGTATAATACAAGACATGACATGCAGAAACAACCAACTTTTTTTTTTTCTCTTTTTCTCATCGCAAATGTTAGGATTTAATTATTGTAATAAAGTATTGTAACTTTTGCTAGCTTAAGTGGTCATTAACAGAATTATCTAACCAAATATTATTATAAAAATTATTCTAACATATTAAAAATGTTGTGTGATTTGTTTTTTTCTTCAAAAAAAAAATCTTATATATATACAAATACACTAAATTAAATATGTTTTTTTTTTTATCATCAAGAGCCTAATTTGGATATTAAATATGAAATTTAAAAGATTTTTAATATGATTTTACAAAAAAATACTACAAAATTAGATCTCACCTACCAGTTATATTGTGCTTGGTCTTACTTACTCATTGATGATTATAATATTAACTTAGAGAAAGAAGCAAATCATATGAAATTATTGCATGGCATGAGTACTCATGAGAATGACTATACAGCTGCTGTTAGAAGCCAGACCTTTTTTCTGTTTGAGTCAAATAGACTTTTGACAAAAAGAAGGTTGCATAAATAGGACAATAAATTTTTTAATTCTTAACTATGTAGTTATTAATTGGATGAGTTGTTTCTTGTGACTTAGAATATTATCATATTGTCTTGTTAGGGTTCATTATAATAAACTTTTATAGTTAACCCAAAATAAAGTATACCCTCACAATTTGGAATTCACAAAATCTACTTTTATTGTGTACAACAAACTCTAGGGATGCCTCGAAATAAAAAGTTAGCATCGACCCATTTCAATCTTCTCTTGTTAAGTCCCCCCAAATAAAAAGGTAACATCATTTCAATCCAATTTCTCTTATTAAATATCAAGGATCAATTTGAAGATTTCTCAAAATTGAAGTAAATCGTTATTTCATTCTAACTTCTTTCATTGTTTTGAACCTTATTTATTTATTTATTTATTATCGTGAACTATTGTTTTAGCAAACAAACAAGAAAAATCACAAACATTATTAATTATTTATTAAGGTTGTTCTTATTACATATTATAATTATTAAATTAATAAATATTATAGTGATTTTTAGAGACTTAAATGAATTATTAAGGTTTTAATTCTTTTGTTTAAGCTAGGGACATTCACATAGAATTATAACCTTAATTAATATTTATGCATTCTAAGTTTCTACAAACCACTAAAATATTTATTGAGAACAA
>WYDK02070815.1:0-10647 GCA_009867345.2 Toxicodendron radicans | reverse complement strand
TATTTGAAGCGAGCAAGGAATACTGAGACAAAGACAGTTGGCGAGCTATACTCATCGAGTCAAGTTCAAGGTCGCTGTGACCTTAAATCTATAGTTCTCCCGCAACGATTCAAACTCCATTAAAGTCCCTGTTTCCTCATAGAAGACAACTGTAAGCACAAACCTCATAGTTATCTAAGAGTCCTGCATGTTCTCCATCTGTCATCCTCACAACCTTTTCCTTCGTCTGCATATTTTTCTTTTTCTTTTCTATAATGTTCGATAGAAAAGAGAAATAAAAATATTGTAAGAAAGAAAAAAGGGGGCATGCCCCTTGAGTCGTGTATTGATCTGTTTTCAACTAAAAACCAATGGATGTAGGCTTGACAAAAAGGTCGTCGAACCACTATAAAAGATTGCACGCTTTTGTCCTTTTTCTTTTTTTCTTAGTCTCCCTTGATATATTTCCGACAAATATATCTTGCTGACTCCCAAGAGACACACTCCCATCTTACTCGGTTCCAATCGCGGTCAACCGAGTACCTTTGGTTGATGGCTTTTTTTGCATCAACATTTTGGTGCTAGATGGAGTTCCTCCCCTTTTTCCCCCTAAAGCTTCATCAGACACTCTGATCTGAACAACCACAACGCAAATCCAATTTTACAAGTCTTAGGAGCGATGGCTGAAGATTATTTAGGCAAGTCACGATAATAGATACCTACACCAAAGGCGACCTCAAGCACGTGGAAATCACATACCACAAGTGTGAGGAATTAACAGTCAGCACATTAGATCCCTTTGGTGCCAGGAAGAGTCTACATCAGATAGCTCTTATTATCTGATTCATCACGAGTCATCTTCACCTGCGAGCGCATTCAACAACGGAACCTCACCAGGCTGAGACTCAGACTTTTGCACACGACTCAACGCTCGACGACTCGATCTGTGTAACCTGCTAAACCTAAACAGAGATCGCATTCAAATAACGAACAACCCTCGGGTTAACGAACAGTTGGATTAGATGCAAAGAATTGGATGAACTGCGAATCAAGCAAATCAAGCAAGCAGTCAGATTCATGGGCTCTCCGTTCTCAGAGGAAATGCGTACGACGCCACTGCCACTTGGTTTCAAAGTGCCTGACATCAAATTTAATAGGGACAATGACCCACAAGACCACCTCAATTCTTTCAATGATCTCATGGAACTATACTCGACTTCCGATCTCGCTAAAGTGTCACTGCGTTTTAGTCACCTTGATAGGAAGCACAAAAAGATGATACAAAAGGCTCTCGACAAATTCAATTCAGGTGTGGCAACAACTTGCTGAGTTGTACCTTTAGCAATTCCAAGCCTGACAAAGGTTGGCAATGCCGATCAGTTATCTCAGCAATATCCGATAAGAGTGCAATGAGACACTCATCTCCTACCTAAGAAGGTTCCAAGTAGAGTAAAGTAAGGTAGCTGATGCATCTGAAGAAGCCATCAGGACATTTCTAATTGCCGGTGTACGACCACAAACTTAGCTCTAGAAGGACCTGCAAAATGAGGATCAAGTGTCCTTAGCTCAATTTTATCAGATGGCAAAGAGATACTAGCGAATCAAAAATTTGTTGGCCGTAATGAGCATAGCTGCTTCCACAAGCAACCCCGATTGACACGCTGAGCAACCTAGAGAATACAAACTAGACAATCGCGACCAAAAGAACTATGAAAGGTTTCGACCCCGAAGCGACCACGAGGAGATAAAGAATAGATAGAGGTCTTATTCCCCCACACCGAAACTACACTCCTTTGGTCGCCCCAATAAAGGACATTCTGGCAATAATGCACGATGTGAAACTCTTACCACAACTAGACAAATTAAGAAGGCTGCAAAATTGGCGAGACTCTCAAAAGTACTGCTTCTATCATAAGACCACCAGCCACAATACCAATGACTGTCGTGCCCTAAGGAACGTGAAAGAAGACCTTATCTGAAAAGGACACCTAAGAGAGTAAATGGAAAAGCCATAGAATTGTGGCAAAGAAAGGGATCGTGATGGCCAACCTCCTGATCTTCCCCCCAATCAAGTCTGAATGATATTTGGCAAATAGTTCGTGGCAGGAACGTTTAAGCGAGCTCGATTGCAATACGCTAGCACAACCAGAATCGATTCGACGCTTCAGGTCTACAGCCTAGAAACAAAACCGACGAAAAAGCCAATGCAAGACAGTGAAGTGATAGGGTTTACGAAAGAAGAAGTTGATAGCTTATGCCATCCCCACAAAGATGTGTTGGTAATCAAAGCGCATACCGGCAACAACAAAGTATTTAGAATATTAGTCGACGATGGTATTGCAATCAATTACATCCACGTTGACGCCTTCTAGAAAATGGGTTTCTTAGAGCATCTCCTAAAGCCCTTGCTAACCTCTGTATACTCATTTACTGGAGACTAGGTCATCCTACGAGGGATAATCACCCTTCCAGTAACAATGGGAGAAGGACTACAACAGCCAAATTGATGGCAAACTTTTCGGTCGCGGATTACCCGCCCGTATATAATGTTGTCTTTGGTAGACCCATTCTGGAGGACTTGTGCTCCATCACCTTCGTAGCATGCCAAGCCATCAAGTTTCCTACACCGAATGGCGTTGGGATTGACAAGAGCTTGCAAAGAGATGCCAGAGATTGCCATAACATAGCAATCGACTTGGGTGAAAAGAATGATGACCTCGTACAATGTTGAAAAACAATGCTGCAATACTAAATAACGTCACAAATTTTATATTACTCCTCAGTTTCGATCTCGATGCAGATCGGAGAAGATCCTGTGTAAGTTTGCTATCTTCAGACTATATGTACATAGTTTTTTTCTTAGACACTCAATAATAAACATGCATTCGAACATAACGAGATATGCGGTAGCGAATTATCATTCCATACACCGTACACGATAACTCGGAGTCTCTTGCTTGAGAAAGCGATCTGGTTGTAACTTGGGAACCAAAGTTCCTAAAAGGGAAACGTTGCTAAAACTTAAGCGAGGTGGGAGGACCAACTCCCCCAATTCGGTTAAAACGAATCGAAGAAGATCATCTGTAGATCTCAAATCGATGTCGTGGCGCCAAGGTGGATTCAACATTCCTAGACAACATAGAATCGAGATAAGACAATCAACTTAACTCAAAGTCGTCTCGAGACAGAATCCACAGAAATTACCTGTAGAAGGTCCTTTAGAATGATGCTCACCATCATAACTCGAAGGTTGAACTCCAAGTACTTGTCGAAACTAGCTTGCGCACTCGAAGCAAGTTAGTGACCTAATTTACCTCATACAAATTAGATGAAATGGACTCTTGAGAAGTGGGCACTATAGCACTGGACCTCGAAAAGGGATAGCTCCGACAAAAACAAACGTCTCACACATGTTCAAATGCACAACATACATATGAAGTCTCATCAATCAGGGGGAACAACAAAGAAAATAAATTTTATTGAGCTGTCTAAAAAAAACAAGGGAAAAAGGAGAAAGATCAGGCATTTAGATTCTCAAATCCATTGGAGTCAGGCTCAATAGGCTACAAGGAAGGTGGTCATCCTCCGAACCAGCATTTTCTCTTGTTCTTTCCCTGGAAATATGAGAAATAGGTCCCACATGAGAGACATCATATGCGGCCTCTAGAAGGAATTTATTTACCTCTTCTTGGTAACTGTCTAGAACGAAGGAAAAGTCGACGCTTGGCTGATGTTCCTAGACGTGCACAGAAGGGATAAAGAAGCATTCCACGCAGTAACCTGCTGCACTCGAGGTGTCGTCTTGACCGCCCCCTCTAGCTCAGCAATCTTCCTTTGGGCAGCAAGCACTTCTATACCACACTTATCGAGCTCTGATTTCTAAGCCCCAACTTGGAGAATCACGACGTTCGTCTCCTAAGTAGCTAGTTCACACCTCTCATTGAGTTGGACATTAACTTCTGAAAGGAGATCTTTCTCGATCATAACTCGTTCTTTGGCCTGCTTGGAAGCCTCGAGTTGAAACCCTTTCTCTCTCTTCATCAACAAAGTGCGAGAAACCTTAGATTGCTTAGACAACTTTGCCCTCAAATGAGTTACCTTTTCCTTAAGCCTAAAAATCTTTCCAGTCAAAGATCTCCGGCACAAGATCGCTATCACTTTGTAAGGAGGAAAGGATATTGCGGGACTGCACCAAGAATCATGTATCACCACAATATTCCAATACAAAGAAATAATAACCAAATAAAATGAATAAGGCAAAACTGCAAAAGTAGTGCATCCAACTTTTGCAAATCCCGAGAAAAGAGGAATTCAGGTAGGTCCATGTGGCCACCACCAGTGACTGCAACCGTCAACACATCCACTTCAACTGACATGAGGCCGGTTAGCCCTAGTGCTGCCTTAATCGTCTTCAACCTAGATGCTTCGAGAGCCAGGGAACTCACCGGTGAAGCTGATAACTGCTCAAGGGAAACAATTGAACTAATCAGTCTTGCCCTTTTTTAAGGAGACATCGAGTCTAACAACTCGACAGACTCACCTAGAGAAGCACATGAGCTATCTCTAAGCCTACCACCCTCTTAATGCCGACAATGCATCCTCGGCTCACCTCGACAGAGTTTTCCTTCCTCTTCGAGAAAGGTTTAACTTTGCTCGACGCGAACCTTGACGTCGCCGAATCCTTAAAAAAATCAGGTTTTGATGGCAGAATCCCAAAGGGATGTTTATCCTTAGGATAATGCTCGAGTTAGGAAACAAGCATTTATGAAAAGAAGGTCGTTAGTCAGTGAAATTCAGACACAACAAAGAGGTAGCAAGGAGTACTTACTCATCATCATCTTCTTTTTCTTCTTTTTTTAAAAAACCATAGAGAACCATCCTTTGGTGGGCCAAAAACCGAATCTAACAAAATTCTCGTAGATGATCAAACTCTCCAAGGCCCGCTGCTCTAGAGAAAGGTCGTTGAAGCTCCCCGAGAAGATCAGACTCCTCGCGATTAGCAAAACTTCAAAGAATGTCTTACAACAAGAACAACATGCAGGGAACAAAGACATATGGGTATCGCCACCCTTCTCGTTGGTGTACAAAAATTCGTTAGAATTCCAAGCCCCTTGCTTACCTAGAATTTTGACCAATATGTTAAAATCAACCCGTTTCACTTTGGAAAGGTAATAGGTCCTTGTATTACCATTCTTCAAAGGATAAACATGCACAAGCTCGGGAACTGTAAGGTCCCATATGCTATTCAGTTGATACGTGATGTACATCCCAATCTCAAACGAATATGAATTCGCGGTCAATTGAAGAGGGAAGATCTTAAAGCCCTCCAATAGCTCAGAAATAAATCTACGTGGGGGGACAAAAACCCAACATTGGAGAAACGTCTCAGAAGTGGCCACCTAGCCCATAGGTGGATCTGAAGATAGAAAATCTCTAGCATGGCGTATAGATAAACCATATTCTTCTTGTATCCGGCAAAGTTCTTCACTCGGAATAGGGAAACCAGGGTTTGCCCGCAGATGAGCGCCGGTAGAAGATTCGACGTGTTCAGCAACATCGCTAACATCCATCAGTTCTTCATTAGACCGCATTAGATTTGACTTGGCTCCCATGGCTTGACTCCTAGCGAACGTCTCCACTGCTAGGATCACATGACCAGATTCTTTGCTTGTGGTTGTATGGCCAACCATACCCTAAACAAGAAAAAAAGTGTCGTCAGTCATTCACAACACCAAATCACTTACACACTTGTTTCCAAGAGCCGGGGTACCTGAACGACGACAAATCATCCGACAACGTGTTTGATGGCCGGAGTGATGTCTTCACCAAGACACTGCCAACCGCCCAAAAAGACTATGTTTGACATTTTGACAGTACCCATCCGCCTCAACTCAAACAACATAGGTAACGAATAAGAAAAAAGAAAGGTAGAAGGTCACTTACTGAACGCAAACAGTTGAATCGGCGTTGGAAACAGAGTTAGAAGCATACGACATCCTAGGGAAAGTCTTCAATCATCAAAGAAAGCAAAAGTTGAATCAAGCGATGCAGAAAAAATGCAAGATAAACGTTTCCTCTTATAACCCTCACAAATCCAACCATCTGCTCGATACATGTGGCGTTATACTGAGCCCAAAGTATAATTGTCATTCACAAAATCGAGGAGATAAATTTTCAATCAATACGACATGACTCCTCAAAATTAATTTGGCGTAACGACCCTCTCTGACATCTTTATGATTTGCAGGGGCAGCGCATCATTATTTCTCTTTTTCACAGAAAACGAAGACCAGTGATCATTCCACTAACAATTTAAGGACAACTCGCCAGCAAGATCCTCTCAACGAGGATAATTCACATAACAAACAGGTCAACAAACAAGAAAGCTAAAATGCATAAAGGCAAGCAAGCATGACATCTTTATTTACATCATTCAAAATACATATTTATCGCATATACAACGCAAATTCAAAAGAAACCAGACACACCCTGGTCTTTTCCAGAAGCCAAACATCATAAGATTGAAGGCATTAAGGATCTGAAGACCTTTCTCTCTTAAGAACAACAAGTTGTTGTTCAAGTTTCTCTTTATCTTGCTTGAGAACATTGTTCGTGGTCTGCAGTCATGACACTTGCAAGAGAAGAACCATCTTCTCCTGTAGAAAATCAGTAGCTTTGCAATCCCTTATCTCAATCCCATGAGCATTCCTCGATGTTCCTTGTCGAACTTGGACTCCACCAAGACCAGACGCTTCTGAAGCTTAACATTTTCCTTCTCGATCCTTTGAAGGTGCCCCAAAGCCACACCTTGCCCCTGAAGATCAGCATATGCTTCCTGATGTAGCAAGGTCATCAAAGAACAAAGCTACGAAAGTACAAACAAGGACAAGTAAGCATTGTAAATTTATTTTATAAATTATCGTTAACTATGTGTGCAGGAACGCTGATATAAAGAACCTAAGTATGATCGTCGACTGCTTTTTGCAACAAAACAGCTCGTGGAATGTGCTTGACAAGGGCACACATCAGAACGCAAACATGTTTTGCGAGTTGCCCTATCATATCCCCGAACTTAGGCATTGTGTTCCTTGCAAGAGTCATAGAGGTACCTCATCGTTTTTGTTGAGTATTCAAGCTAGGAAGAGCCAACCTCCTCCACCCCGTTCGAGGAGCTAGAAAAGTTTTCCCTTTATCATTGGTGGGCCTCAATTCCCCCAATGTTACTTGTTTAGGCGATTGAGACCCACAGGGAACGGTAGGATCCCGTAGAGGCCACCCATAGAGAATAAAGGGAAAATGTCACCTTCTTGAGAAGAGGAAGAACCGAAAACAACCGATGACCCATTAAAGGCACCGCGCCAATTGCCACACAAAATATTGAATCTATCATCAGAGGAATCAGACGACATGTGCAAGCTTGAAAGAAAGCATAAATAACGTACACCAAAAGCAATATTACAAAAAAAAAATTCACCATGGTCAGAAGCAAACCTTGAAGAAAGCGGGAAAATGTGAAAATGTAAAGAAGAAATGAAGAGGCCAATAATAACATAAGCGTTGGAAAAACGCTTCAGGTCAAGGAAACAATTTATAGTAGCAAGTGGTGACACAACAATCGTCATCATGGCAGTCGCTCGCATTCCCCAACCACAACTCTAAAAAAGAGACCAATGCGTTTCATTAGAAACTCAACCGAAAACCTAAGAAAAAAAATATTGAGATTGACAAGACAACCCACTCCTTAAGTGTCAGATAGTTGACCAAATTTTGGTCAGGCAAAAATGAAATATGAGTTTTTACAACTTCACACGACCTCCAAAAACTGGGGGGGTTGTGTTATATAGGGAAGTTCCTGGTCCAATATTTGAAGTGAGCAGGGAAAACCGAGACAAAGACAGTTGACGAGCTATACTCATTGAGTCAAGTTCAAGGTTGTTACGACCTTAAATCTATAGTTCCCCACAGCGATTCAAACTCCATTAAGGTCCTTGTTTCCTCATAGAAGACAGCTGTAAGCACAAACCTCGTATGTAGTACATTATTTTCCTTGGTCTGCAAGTTCAATCGACATATGTGGTACAAGATTATCCGCGAAATATGATAATATGGACATTCAAAAAATTTGATATGAGATCACCCGACAAATCTGGTAATCTGTTGCAAATCTGATATAATTGCAGCACTCGAGCAAAATTAGTAATACTGACTTCCCATGGCACATGATCGCTTAGGGCTATTGCTCAGGGGCAATGATGCCTCTGACGTAACGTCCCACTAAGATGTGAATCCCCAATAGGAAATAAATGCTAAGCAATACTCCATGGTCCACCAGGAGAAAATAGAGGAGACAATGCTAGATAGAAAAGAGAGAAAAATATTATAAGAAAGAAAAAAAAGGGCATGCCCTTTGAGTCGTGTATTGATCTGTTTCAACTAAACACCAGTTGATGTTGGCTTGACAAAAAGGTCGTCGAACCACTATAAAAGATCGCGTGCCTTTGTCCTTTTTTTCTTTTTCTCAGTCTCCCAACACCACACTGCAAATTAGCCTTCGCCCAGCATCGTCGCTACATGTTGATAAATTTCTCGCAAATATACTCTTGCTGAATCCCTCTCACAAATATACTCTTGTTGACTCCCTCTCACAAATATACTCTTGCTAACTCCCAAGAGTCATGCTCCCATCTTACTCAGTTTCAATCGCGGTCAACTGAGTACCTCTTAATGGTGCGTGTTTTCGCATCAATAGTAGTGATATGGAGAGTAGCCTGATTATCAAACTAGAGTGGAATAGGAAGGTGAAGAGGAACAAGAAAATCTTGAAGGACATATGAAATCCATTGTAACTCACAAATAGGAGAAGCAAGACTTCAATATTCAGCTTCAATAGAGGACTTGGAAACAATAGTTTGTTTCTTATTTTTCCAAGAAATTAGAGAAGAACCAAGATAGATACAATAACCAATTAAAGACTTCCTAGTAGTTGGACATGAAGCTCAATCTGCATCACAAAAAGCCTCTAAATTAAAAGAACCAATTACAGGGAAAAACAAGCCTTTTGAAGAACAAACCTTCAAGTAACGAAGGAAATGAACTGTAACGTCCCAATGATGAGTACAAGGTCCTTGAACTTATTGGCTAAGTTGCTGAACTGCACAAGCAAGATCAGGGCGTGTGAAACCAAGATAAAAAAGCTTACCAACCAACTTGCGACTGATCAGGATTAGCAAATAAAGTATCATCATCGGAACAAAACTGGAAGCCTTTAGGTAAAGGAGTAGCAACAGGTTTGGCACCAGAAAGGCTCGCACCAATAAGGGTATCCAAAGTATACTTCCTATGATAAATGTAAGCACCTTGTGATGACCGAGCAATCTCACGACCATGAAAGTACTTGGCATAGCCAAGATCCTTAATAGTAAACTAAGCATGAAGAAACTTCTTAACATCAAGAATATCATCTTTAGAAGAACTAGTAATGATCACATTGTCGATATAAACTAAAAGAGCAAGAAAAGAGGAAGTAGACTTAACAAACAAACAAGTATTATGTGAAGACTAGGAGAAACCATAAGTAAGAAGTTGAGAAGTAAAGTCATTATTCCATTGTCTGGCTTGCTTTAGGCCATATAGAGATCTCCTTAAACGAAAAACTTGATCTAGTCTAGCCTTATCATAAACATCAAGAGGTAGAATATAGACTTCCTCATCAAGATAATCATGTAAAAAGGCGTTATTAATGTCAAGTTGATGTATATGCCAGAATTTAGTAGTAGCTATAGCATGAAAAATCTGGATGGTGACCAATTTTGCTACATGAGAGAAACTATCAAAATAGTCAACACTTTGAATTTGATTATAACCTTTTGCTCCTAAACGAGCCTTACACCTTTCAACTGAACCATTTAGATTAAGCTTAATCTTATAAACCCACTGAGAACTAATAACCTTTTTTCCTGTAGGTAAAAATATTAGCTCCCAAGTATTATTAGCTTCTAAAGCATTAAGCTCATGTTGTATGTACCCACTGAGCATTAAGTCGAGCTTGACTATAAGAAGTAGGTTCTTGGACACTAGATACATTTGCCAAGAATAAAAGGAGAAGAAACAGGCGAAGAAGATGATGGACAAGTAAAAACATAAGAGACAAAATCCTTTAACCAAGTAGGTCGCTTGGATATCCTAGTACTGTGTCGAATAAAAGGAGGTCTAATTGATAAGGGTGAAGACTCCACAAGAGAAGAAACAGGTGAAGAAGATGATAAAAGAGAATAAGATAAGTTTGTACAAATATGAGGTGTTCTCAAATTGCATGGGTTTATTCTTAAATTTGAAAATGAAGATTCGAGGGATACGACTCTTGAGGAGGGGCCTTGGTTTTTTGGAGGTCAGCCTTTTATTCTTAAAAAAATGATGCCAAAACTTGAAAATGGTCGGGGAAGGAATTTGATGTCCCTTTGGAATATTGGACGGCTAAAGGCTTGATTTATGTGGCTAGTGCAATTGGCAAGCCATTCTACATGGACAATATCACGGATGCTGGGGAAAGACTTGAGTTTGCTAAGGTGTGTGTTCAGATTGACTCATCTTTGACTTTGCCAGATTTTTTGAAACTTATGCTTCCTAATGGTGAATTGGTGAATGCTAGAATTGAATATACTTGGAAAC
>WYDK02070796.1:0-10652 GCA_009867345.2 Toxicodendron radicans | reverse complement strand
AAGAAATGTAGAATATTAGCCAACTAAAGGAATGAATTCATGCATATAAGTTGTTTGATGAAAATTCCATGAGAGATCAATGCATGAATATGTTAAAGTTTGTGGAAGAATGTTGTTTGAGAAAGAATAGAAGTGACGTTAGATTGTGTGAATGGTGTTGGCCAAGTGCAGAACTTGGTGTTAGAATGGTGTTTTGTTTTGTTAAAATGGAAATTGGTTTTTGGTTGCCTGAACCAAATAAAGAATATGACCATCAATTATGTGAATTGAATTGATTGTAAGTTGTGGCCTTAAGAGAATGGCATGGTATTTTACATGTTGTCATTGATTTATGAATTATGTGAAATCTTTGACTTAGAAAGATGATAGTAAGAATTTAGATATTGAATTACCATGCTTGTATATTGAGAAACAAAGAAAGTTAAGGAATGGGTTTGTGTAATATTCTTTCTAAAATATCTTTAGGAATTTAAGTTAATATTATAGAAATTTAATTATTCTTATTTAAAAAATATTCATATGTAATAATATATGTATGATTTAATGAATTCTTATTAAGTTAAAAATCTCTTTCCTTACTACTATAATAGAAATTTAAATTGTTAACTATATAAAGATAATCTCATACATATATTTACACTAAATATCTCATAAATATATACACATCAAAAGAAAAGGTCTTCGGACAGTGCCTCCAAAATATCTCGCCCGTCAACGTCCATCTGACTGCATACATCACCTAGTACCTATAAAATTGTGAAATTAATGGAGTGAGCACTAATTGCTTAGTAAGTAAATCGAGATTAAACTATTAATCTATCTCCGTTAGTCATTCATCATTTTTCTTCTCTATTTTCTCTATTTTAATTTCTTTTCTGTCTCTTATAAGTTCTACTGTTTCTCATCATACAGCAGTAGCGGTACAATTGAAATATCAAATGTGCATGCAATTCTATCAAATGGATGAAATGTAACACATAAGCAAGTCTTTTATTCTTTTCTCAAAATAAGAATAATTTTCTCTCATATTCTTACTCCTTTTCTTTTCTTATTCTTTCTTTCTTTCTTTCTCATTTCTTTTCTTTTATTTTTCTATATTCTCATTCTTATATGTCGATCAAACTAGGTTGAGGCATGGATTTGGAACCTTGGCCATGTGAGAATTCTCTCTCTCTAGGTACAATCCTCATCTACATGCAAATCTCGCGGACTTTACAATTTCTCTTTTCTTCCTTTCTCATATGCCACTCCTCTCACGGTGGCTTGCATGTAGGTAATTTCTTTTTCTAAGTTGCCATGACCTCATATAGCGACGCTCACAGGTTTTCCATCGCAACAACCTTATCTCTCTAATTATCTTCTAAAATTAGTGACATGTCACAATTATATTCTTTAATAATTCTTAGTATGTCTTGCTCATGTATTAAATATATTTCTTTTCTTTTTCTTCTTTTCTTTCTTAATATATATAATCAATTTCTATAAATATAAATTTTACATGCATGCCTATCATCATGAATGCATCATAAATTTAATTCTCTCTTTTTTATTTCTAATCTATACCATATAAATATGTCAAACTAATATATGATTCTATGGAATAAACACAAATTCCATTATCCTTTCTACTTCAAATGCCATAAAGAAAATTCAACATTATTATTTCTCAAACTTTCTCATGAATTCTACTTTCTTCTATGGCATAAACACATTCAAACAATAAAAACTACACAATTTCTTATCAACCAAGGCAACAAAATACAATATGACCCAACCTTATGTTAGTGTAGGGGCCATAGAGCCAATCTGTTTGTTGTAAATTGACTCTAAAAGTATCATGATTATCAATCAATAAAGGCATTCTCTATATCGTGTAATTCATATCTTTATATGTTTTTGATATATGTCCTTAGGATGGAAGAACCGTGACGAGGGAATCAAGTGTTTTAAATCTTTATAGTGAGATCCCTATGAGAATTTATGGTGGTCATTCTAGAAACATCCATAGCCTCAATATTATTCTGATCAAGGGCACAAATAATACGGTAAAGCTATCACTGTGTTGAACGACTGTTGAAAAAGACAATGACTGATCTCACTTGTCGAGGTTGTTTGGTGACAACCTGATGCAACACATGGGTGCTTGTTGGAGGCAAGTTCACTAGACTGGTCCACCAGAGGATTCCATATAGATGGTAGCCTAGTGTCTGTAGAGCGTATCCTCTAATGGATGGTAGTGCATGTGCTCCTTAGACTTGAGATCACCGGAGCATCTTGTGTACTAATTGGTGTAGTTTGAAATTAGCCTAAAGTAGATCTATCTAGGTCTATCAGAATGGTAGTGATTGGCTAAATCGAGAAGTATATCGAGGCTATGGTGGATCGACAAACTATTCATTAGTCCTGGGTACGGGAGAAGTTATCTCTCTGCGTAGTTCGATTATAGTGGCAACGACTACAAATCTATGGCCATAGTGGAATTGAGTTGTAGCTCGATCCAATTTTAGTTTGGTCGTTGATCCAGTAATTGAATATCAATATATCAAGGATTAAATATGGTTTTGACACTATTTCTATGGCTCAACCTTGATGAGATAACAGATGATGAAAGGATTTGATTGCACGGTAACCATACCATTGACAGGTAACATTCGTCGCCGAATCTCTATTTGTTAGGTGGCTATGATGCCTTGCTGGAGGCCAATCTTGGTTTGTGAATAGTGACAGGGTTGATTGGTGGTCAATCACGATACTATGTCACTAACAACGTAATAGGGAGCCTACGGGTCACACACATAAGAAAGTTGAGAATCTCGAATCATGAAGCTTTAAGGACTAATAAAGTGAATTTTCATGATTCTAGAATTATGTTGTTGCATAATTTCAAAATTTGGTGATGACAATTTTGATCTATTTAATAAGTCAACTCAAGAAATGATAACTTATGAATTTCAGTGAAAAAGAGGCATTTTAGGTATTTTAACCTTGAGGATATTTTGGTAGTTTTACTATGTAATAAAGTAAATTAAATTTACTTTATTTTGAGTTGTTGCTCATGACTACTTTATTTATAAAATAGAATAAGTAAAATTTAACTTAAATTAAATATCTATTTAATGCTATTTATTATTTAATAACATTGTAGGCTATTTTTAAGTGGAATAGGGTTAGACCTTATTCCTAAGTAGAATAGGGTTTAATGCATGTGTGTCCAAACACATGGTATTAAACCCCTAGGCCTATATAAAGGAGAAGTTATTGGACTTTTAGGTTAAGTAAAAAAAAAAAAGGTTAAGAAAATACTTTTATAAGAAAACCCTAGCTGCCTCCTTTTCATCTCCTTTCATATTTTATATTAGATTCATCTAACAATCAATCAATTTCTTGTAATTATGTGTTGCTTTCGTGTGGACTAAGTAAGTGCATGTTTATCCTTGATACTGCTTGCGAAGAAATCATCATTTACAAGAAAGAAGGAGTCATCAAACATTGGTATGAAATTTGAAGTTTTATACTAATGTTCATTTTATTTAAATGATTAAATCAAATACTTGGATTCAAGGGGTTTTTGGCATTGTTGTGTGTTATTAATGTTAAAATTTTTTTTCCCACTACGTTTACACAACGTCATTCCCTAACAGTGGTATCAGAGCCTCGGGTATTATGATTTAATTGTTTAATTTCATATTTGATGATATGTGATTTGGTGATTGCATATTAGGATGTTAGATTGATTATTTTGATGATCTATGATCTGTTTAATCAATTTAATTGAATCTAAGATGTATAATTTTGATTGTTGATGGATTTCATTTGTTCTGGAGCATGTGTGGATCTGGATTTGTGCTATTGTGTGAAAACAAACCCAAAAAATGAGATGTAGCTTGTTCTACACAGTTTTGGTTCGTGGTGGCGCCGGAAAACCAATGCTCGCCACGGCGATCGTTGTTGTTGATGAAGATCGCCGCAGCAAGATATCACCTCGCCACGGTGAGTGAGCTTCACAGCTCACTGTTCATCAGCCATCGCCTAACTCATCACCTTGATGACCGACCTTCTTCTAGTGCTCGTCGTGGTGAACAATTCTGCTTGCCAAGGCGAGCATGCTGTTGTTTAGATCGCGTTGTAGAACGATTGACGGAAATGCAAAACATGATTTCAGGACAATATTAATTTTGCAATTAAAAGGTAAGTTGGTAAACTACTTCCACAATTCAAAATTGATTGTTTTGAATTTATGCATGTTCTTGGATGAATTTGCATGGTGCCTGGTACTTGAGCCTTGACCTATGGTGTTTGTTTATATTAATTTTGGGTATGTATGGTTGTAATTTATTTCATTAAATAGAGTCTGCGTGCTCTGCATTTCTCTTCTTTCTCGATGTACATTCTCTTCTCAACTTACTCCCTTCGAATGTAAATCGAGGTTTTCGAATTTATTGATGTAAAATTAGTATAAGTTTTAATTTTACTTTAACTTATGTAATGTTGTATTTTGTAATGTACTTGAAGATGAGGATGAAGCGATCATACTTGAAGACTCAAAATTAATTTTACCTAATCCCTAGGTTGACCTGCTGTTTCCTCTAGCTCGAGAAAAACAGTTTTAGTTAGGTCATGTACCGCCACATTTAATTTTACCGCTTAGTTGCATGCTAAGGGTGTATGTTATCATGATAACATGTTAATAAGATAAAAATTGGTGAGACGATAAATTAAAACCCCTCATAAAAGTCTATTAAGTCAAACTTAACAACAACGTGCCTTCCCTCACCATGTATCTTAATCAAACTACTGTTCATCGAAACATTGTTCGCCTTAGAGAAGGGTATGCTTATACCAGTGGGAGGTTAACTGTCATTGGAGTTTTCCTTAATGGTGATGGGTCTGACTTAACCAAAGAACTTTGCTTGTTTGCCTCAACGAAGGTTGATAAGTGCATTGGAGGCAAAGTAAGAGTAGTACACTTATACAGTGTACAAAGGGCATGTAGTGTCCGTTCTACTGTTACGAGAATGACACTTGAGGCTAATGGTTGGCGCCATCAAATTGTGTAATTGGTTTATTGACCTAATCTACATTTGAGGATTAATAGTTGGGGCTATTAGCTGATGTAAATTAAGTTTGTTGACCTATCTAATAAACCCATTTTGGCTTGTTCGCCTTAGAAAAGGTTTGGGATGGGATTAATGGGATCTCGACCTACTAGGAAGTTCAACGGGCCTTCTCGAGATTGATAATGAGGGCTATTAATTTTGAGGAAAATAGTGGGAGTAAATTATTTGATTAAAGACCTTATTAAATAATTAATAACATGATAATAACTCTAGTTATTCTGCTTTTGTAGATTCGCAAAAATGAGCAATAGCATTTTACCATTGCGATTTATACTCGAAAAAGAAAACAAGTTGGATGGTACCGATTTCACTGACTGGTATCGAAATCTTAGGATTGTATTGAAGTCAGAGAGGAAATTGTATATCATCGATGAGCCATATATGGTTGTGCTTGGCCCCGACGCTACTCAGGAGCAAAAGGATACTTACCAAAAGTATCTTGATGATGCTGACACTGCTCAATGTATTATGCTAGCATCAATGCCACTTGAATTGCAGAAGCAACATGAGAGCATGAACGCTTCTTCAATTGTTATTTGTCTCAAGGAGTTTTTCCAAGATCAAGCTCGACACGAGAGATATGAGGTGTTGAAGGCATTATTCATATGCTGAATGGGTGAGGGAACTCAAGTTGGCCCTCACGTACTCAAGATGATTGGGTATATCGAGAGGCTTGACACTTTGGGTGGGTTTTTCATGGATGTAGAACTATCCATTGATTTAGTTCTGCAATCCTTGCCTGATTCTTTCTCTCAGTTCATATTGAATTTCAATATGAACATGATGGAGAAGACTCTCCCTAAGCTCTTGACCATGCCGAGGACAGCAGAGCAAGACATGAAAAAGTCCAAATCAGTTTTATTAGTTGCTGCTAGTACTAGCAAAGGGAAGGGCAAAGGAAAGGGGAAGGCCAAGGCAAAACCCAATCCTAAGCCTAAATCTCAGGATGCGTAAGTAAGGATGAGAAGGTAGTTTGTTTCAACTGTGGCAAGCCTGGCCACTAGAGGAAACACTGCAAGGCCTTCCAAACAAGCAAGAAGATTCCAAACAAGTAAGAAGAAGTTGGCGCTTCCTTCTAAAGGTATGTACATGATTGAGATTAGTTTATCGCCTGTTACATCTTGGGTCATTGACACTGGATGTGGTTCTCACATTTGTACTAATGTGCAGGGACTACGACAGAGTAGATCACTCAGTCGAGGAGATGTAGACCTACGAGTTGGAAATGAAACACATGTTGTTCTATATGGGACATTTGCTTATTGGAGGATGCCGTTTGGGCTCTGCAATGCACTAACAACATTTCAACGGTGCATGATGGCCATCTTCTCCGATATGGTGGAGAAATCCATCGAGATCTTCATGGACGATTTTTCTGTGGTAGGTAGTTCTTTTGACTTATGCTTATCTAATCTTTCATTGGTTTTGCAGAGATGCGTGGAGACCAACCTAGTGCTAAATTGGGAAAAGTGTCACTTCATGGTGCAAGAAGGGATTATGCTTGGTCATAGAATCTCTAGCAACGGAATTGAAGTGGATCGTGCAAAAGTGGCCGTCATTGAGAAATTACCACCTCCAAATTCCGTGAAAGCTATCAGGAGTTTCCTCGGACACGCAGGTTTCTATAGGAGATTTATCAAGGATTTCTCTAAAATCTCTAAACCTCTGTGTGATTTATTAGTTAAAGATGCATGTTTTAATTTCACGGAAGAGTGCTTAGAAGTGTTTGAGTGTCTAAAAGCTAAACTGATATCTGCTCCTATTACTGTTGATCCCGATTGGGATTTACCTTTTGAATTAATGTGTGATGCTAGTGATTATGCGATAGGTGCTATTTTAGGGAAACGTAAAGGTAGAATATTGCATGTTATTTACTATGCTAGAAGGACTTTGAATGGACCGCAACTTAACTATGCCACAATGGGAAAAGAATTTTTAGCCATTGTTTTTGCTATTGATAAGTTTCATTCTTACTTGCTAGGTACAAAGGTCATTGTGTACACTGATCATTCCGCGTTGAAGTACCTCCTAGCAAAGAAGGATTCGAAGCCAAGACTATTACGATGGGTATTACTCCTTCAAGAGTTCGACTTGGAAATCTGAGACAAGTAGGGAACCGAGAATCAAGCAGCGGACCATTTATCCCAGTTGGAGAAAATGAGAGATGATGCACAAGATGAGGAGCCGATCAATGAATAGTTTCCAGACGAGCAACTTTTCACCGTCCAAGATGGACCATGGTTTGCCGACATAGCCAATTACTTGGCTAAGAAGGTGTTACCACCTGGAATGACTTACCAAAAGAGGAAGAAATTCTTTTCAGACTTGAAATATTATTTTTGGGAAGATCTATTCTTGTACAAGCAGTGTATGGATCAAATGATTAGGAAATGTGTACCGGCGGAAGAGATGACGAACATTCTTCGACATTGCCATTCGTTGGAGGTTGGAGGGCATTTTGGAGCAACACGGACGGACGGCCGCCAAAGTTCTTCATCAGGATTTTTCTGGCCCTCTTTATTTAAGGATGCCTATAATTTTGTTCTTCATTGTGATGCATGTCAAAGGGTTGGGAATATTTCTAGGAAAAATGAAATGCCTCTTAGTAACATATTAGAAGTAGAAATATTTGATGTTTGGGGCATAGATTTTATGGGACCATTCCTATCATCTTTTTGTAACCGTTTCATTCTTGTGGCTGTAGATTATGTCTCAAAATGGGTGGAAGCTGTAGCACTCCCTACCAATGATGCTCGGGTTGTGGTAAAGTTCCTTAAGAAGGATATCTTTTCAAGGTTTGGCACACCTAGGGGCGATAATAAACGATGGGGGTTCTAACTTTTGCAATCGATAGTTTGATGTTTTATTGAGTAAGTACGACATGACACATCGAGTTACGACCATCCCCAGATAAGTGGTCAAGTTGAGGTATCAAATATGGAGTTGAAAAGAATTTTGGAGAAGACCGTGAGCACTTCTAGGAAGGATTGGTTGATGAAGCTTGACAACGCACTTTGGGCATATAGAACGGCATTTAAAACGCCAATAGGTATGTCGCCATATATGATGGTTTACGGTAAAGTCTATCATCTCCTAGTCGAGTTAGAGCATAGGTCATATTGGGCAATGAGAATTTTGAACTTCGATCCAAAAGCAGTAGGCACCAAACGGTTGCTACAACTCAATGAGATAGAGGAGTTCCACAATAATGCATATGAGAGCGCCCGGATCTATAAGGAGAAGACAAAATAGTGGCACGACAAATGTGTAATGAAGAAGGAGTTTTGAGAGGGAGAAAAGGTATTGTTATTCGACTCTCGACTTTGACTATTTCGAGGAAAGTTACGTTCAAGATGGTCCAGACCATTCCTTGTTAGCAAGGTGTTTCCGCATGGGGCGATTGAAATGACCCATCCAAAAAAGGGAACTTTCAAGGTTAATGGACAACGATTGAAACCTTACATTGAGAATGGTACAGAATGTGATAGGGTCTCGATCTATCTCCACCAACTGAAATAAGCGGAACAACGAGAAAGGCGTCAAGCTCAGGACGTTAACTAAGCGCTTCTTGGGAGGCAACCCAAGTTTCTTGTTTTACATTTAATTTGACATGTATTTTTATTAATTTTGTTTTCTGTTTATATCTCTTATTTATGTACTAATAATATTGTTTTTCTTTTTGTTTTCAGGTAAAGTTTTTTTCAAATAATAATAATAATAATAATAATAATAATAATAATAATAATAATTTTGGTTCAGCATGCTGCGGCCCAAGGTAGGCAGTAGCTAGTATGCCGCGACACCATGCCGAGGCATTCCCATGAAGAATTTTAATAGCAATCATGCCACGACACCATGCTGTGGAGCAAAATGTCCAGAAGCGTGTATGCCGCGACACACCCACGAAAAACATACACCCAGAAGACGCCATGCCACGGCACAACATACCCAGTAGCTCATATGCCGTGGCACTGTGCCGCGACATAACTGAGATTTTTTTAAAGTCATGGTTATATCAATCTTCAGCCCGTTAACACTTTAACACTAGAACATTTTTCTTCTAACTCTTTTGCTCATCACTCCCTCACGCCTTCTCAATTTGAATCCACAAGATAATTCTCCAAACTTTCAAATCCCACACCCATCATCACGATTACATTTGTAACATTTGGGAATTCACAAAACTCTTTGCTTTTCAGGATTCAATGAAAAAAAAATTCGCATTGAAGACCTAGGGTTTCCGAATTAGGGGTTTTTCAATTCAAACGTTAATCAACTCAAATTTGTTGCTGAAAATTGATCAATTCAGGTCATGTAAGTCTTATAACATTATTGATCCTATTGCGTTACATTGAGTGTGATTTGGGAGGAGATTTGTGAAATTTTATTTGGGATTTGTGTCGATTGTCTCGAACCCCTCGATTTGAATTTTTGATTGATTGGTTGCGGTTGTGTGGGCTGGATTAATTGATTGCATGTGTGAGGGTGGATGCTATTGTTGAATTTTGGTAGAGTGGTGATTTGGAGGGTTGTGTTACATTCCAGTGTGTTTGGGTAGTGGCTGTTGTGATTAGAATTATGTGTAGTGGTTACTGAATTGGGTTGTGAAATGCTAAAGGGGTGCGTTGGAGATGCTAGTAAGGTGTTTAATTGAGTCCTTAGTTGTACATTGAATTACTTAATTGTGTAGCATTTGATTTGATTTTCCATGTAAGTAAATTGATTGTTTGAGTGTGGATGCCATTGGAAAAGTGTAGAGCGGATTGAGTTTTGGGTGTTGAGTTCTTGAGTGTGGCGGCTTTGTGGTGTTATGCTCGATCCAGTTGTGGTTGTGGTATGTTTTTGGACTGCTTTATTGAAGAAGATAGAGTGGGCTTTTGACACATAAACTAATGGCACCAAGGAAGAAGCAGAAGGGTAATGGAAGTTCATTCAATGATCCCAAATTTGTGAGTGAAAAAACAAAAGAGTGGTTTGAAGAAGCAAACCAAAAAGAGAGGGGTTTCGTCCAGGAAAGGGGCATTGACTTTGGAGATATGATGGTTACCGGGATCATGGACATTATTTGAGAATTCAAATGGCAAACGTTCATCCTTACTCCACCATCCGGTATAGCCCCAATTGTTATGAAGTTCTATGCCAATGTCCCGGAGAGTGCTAATAGAAAAGTGAAAGTTAGGGGAAAGGAAGTGAAATTTGATGCCGCCACAATTAACGCTTATTTTAAGCTGCCACACATTGCCGATGTGGAGGATGACTATGAGGCATATTTATGGAATGTTAATCATAACCGAGTGATTTAGGAATTGACCAAGGGAGGTGCACAGTGAATCATGGCTGATGGGTCACATAAAAAGTTTGTGGCTGGAAAGTTTCATAGCAAAGCGCGAATTTGGCAATATTTTGTTAACACAAGGTTGATGCCAACGACACATAATAGCACAGTGGACAGAGTAAGTGGTAGCGTGCCGAATGCTCCAAATTAATAACCTTACTAACCTAACTACTAAATTGCATATAGGGTGAGCAAGGGTC
>WYDK02070776.1:0-10659 GCA_009867345.2 Toxicodendron radicans | reverse complement strand
AATATTAAGTAATTTGAGGGTTAATGTGACTAACATCAACTTGTTAATTAACTAATCCTGAATTGAATTAATTAAAGTGATAATAATAATTAAGAATTTAATTAACAAACTCGATGAAACCCCGCTAGCCCCATCTACAGTTTGAAAAAATATATAGAATCTTTGTTTGCTTTGAAACTTCCCATCCCATTAATTACAAAATTTAATGCAACAAGCAACAATTTTTTTTTTCTGTTTTCTGAAAACAAAAACATGTTTTCAAGTACCTCTATTGCAGAATGCAGAGCATTATTGGCTATAGGATTAGCTGTAGAGCTTTAACTTTACGGACAAGAAAGGCCCCAACCCCAGCAATTAATGAGGTTACCAAAATAATATCTCAAAACAACAACTAGGGCCAATCCAATTATTATTATAATTTTCTTCAATATCAAGACCTTGGTTTTAATTATTGAATCTTAATTAATTAATTAATTAATTATGTGATATCAAATCTTAATTTCATTATCACCTAATTAGGATCTTTTTGTCCCACAAAACATCCATCAAAATCATAGGGATGGGTACTTAGTTAATTCAAGTGGGTTCTTTGTTAATTTATATATAATAGTTATAGTGATTTTTTTTTTGAAAAAATAATAATAAATATTTAAATTTAATAAATTGATGGTTTTAAATTATATTTGAAAATTATAAATATTTTTTTTTTCTAAAAATAATATAATGAAAATGAAAATAATCAAAAAGGTGTTGAGTAGAATATTTAAAATGAGTATAATTGTAAAAAAGATGTTCACCTTTTTAGAAAACAATTAATTTTCATACAAAATGGAAAATGAATTTTATAAATTTTCCTTTACAAAATTTGTGAAACGATTTTAACATTTTCTAATACTTATGTACAAAACAAGTTTATCAATTAATTTTTCATTAATTATCTTTTTTTTTTTTTTAATTTGAAAAATTAAGAACAATAATCTAAGGATAATAATTAACTTAATTAATAAATAAATTTACAATTAATTTTGTTTAAAATCTCAAATTGAGGGTCGTTGCCCCTATAAAAATATAAATAATCTAACTAGTTTAATTTAATCAAGAACAGAACAAGAAGAGTGTTTGGACGTGCGTGGGACAAATTATAACATTCTTGATAAAATCGAATAATTAATTAAATTAAATTAAGAGGTTGATGACCTAATTGTTTGTGCCTAATTAATTATAAAATATTAATCAAAGTTAAGAGATTAGGAGACAATCAACCGCCTTAAAGTAAGTGCAAACCACTCTTAATAATAAAAAATTAAATCAATTTGATAATATTTAATTATTTATTGATCCACCGCACACCATTAATTATTTAATTTAGATTTAGATTTTCTTGCCACCAACCCAAAACAAATAAATAAATAAATTATCAAATTATTAATCCTTAATCATTGGTTATGTTGTAATTATAGAGTTTGTTAATGACAAGTCACATACCATAAACAATCTTGTTTACCTAAACTCTACTATTTTAGCAAATTTACCATAATTATGAACTATTTTCTAATTTTTAAAAACGAATAGATAATTATACGAGGTTTTGAAAATTATCCATTATTATCGTGTAATTTTTTGCCAATAGTAAGATGAACAATGATCGAGCTTGATCATATGATTGATTGATGTGGCGATCGTTTCCATTATTCTAAATAAAAGTGACACATATCTAACAATATGATATACAAATAAATTTAAAAACCTTTTATTATGTTATACTTATGTTATTGGTTCCTTGACCAAATGATCTGATATTATTTTATTGATTTAACCCGAATTAATCTGATCCAAATACTATAATTAGGTTGTATCGATATTAGACAAAGGTCCGATTCTTGACCGATCCACCGGTCCGGGTTTTAAAAATAGGTATAACTATAAGACAGATTTATGATTTTACACATGCATTGACGTGAAATTAAAGGTATAACAATGAAATCGAATATCTTGGTAAATTAATCAGATCATTTTTGTCTCTTTCAATAATCAAATTCATATGTCACTTCAAGACAAAATCTAATTCCACGTTCGACAAAACTAAAAAATTTAAAATAATTAAGTATACTCTTAAACTTGTCTTAACTCCTAATAACAAATAGTTTAGCAGGTTCGAAAACCTGTGGGACACGATCTGCGGCACGTGGCACAAACCCAATAAATAATACGAGGGGGCCAGGGCCAGAGCCAGGGGGACTGGGGGGAGGTACTAACGTGCGCTGTGGTGACAGACGGAAAACGTTAATCCCTTGGAAAACGTGCCGACGGTGACAGATGAACTGGGGATGAGTTAACCTGACGGAGATGGGTGACGGCTGTGTGGGTTCCCCGTGGTGGGCTCCACCCTTGGGTTACGAAAGCTAAGCGGATGCTAACGTGCGCGATTGGGTGTCACTCACGCCTTCGGCATTTATGGCGATTTTCAAAAACTGAATTGGAGGATCAGGTAAGGTTTGGGAAAAGGGCATGGTTTTGAGAGATATTTACGATTTTGGGATTTTGGGATTTTTTGCTTTTTATTTTTGATGTGCTGTGTTGTGTTACGGGCTTTTTAAGGTGCAGTTAATCGTTGTCCGTTGATAACGGTGTTACATTACACGTGTCAAAATGGGTAGTGAATAGTGATTTCAAATTTCAGTATTGATCCTTTTTGGAGTTTTCTTCTCCCATTAATACACTTTGGTTTCTTCAAACTATATTTTGATAAAATCTAATCTCAAATAATAATGGTCCTTTGTTTTATTTTTTATTTATTATTCTATTTTAATAAATATATATATATATATTTCTTTATAAATATTACTATTTAAATTCCATTTTATTAATACATATTTTTTTATAAATATTATTTAAATTTAATCATATTTTAACAAATATCAATACACATTTTTTCATGGGTTAGTTTGTTTAGTTTTTTAGTAGTATTTAGAATAGTGATATTTGATAAATAGTGGATGGATAGTATTTGGATAGTATTTAGATAATATTTGTGGAAAAATATGTATTGATATTTATTAAAATATGATTGAATTTAGATAATATTTATGAAAAAATGTGTATTGATAATATAATATTACTAAAACATCTTTTTAAGCTAAATAATTGAAAACATTGGTAATAAAGACAATCTAACAATTCACCCAACCAATTTACAGTTTTGTAAGGAACATAAAACATTGACGACACTTATAACAAAAAATGATGTTGACAAGACTCGGATAAAAAAAAAAAGAAAAAAATGATCGTAATGGAATTTTTTAATTGAAAATTGTGACATTTAACCGCTCATAAAACATCAAACTCAATTGAAAAATTAGTAGTACTTAATTTCAACCAACAAAATATCATTATAACAAGCGTTAATCTATGAAAAGTCAATAACATACGTAATAATTGTCAACTAATTTGTCTGAACGAGTTCTTATCAATGCTTTAATTATAATTTTTTTTTTCTAATTTCACGTCTTAATTGAAATGAATGGACCAGAATATCTTCATACAAATTAGTATCAATTAAATATAGGAATATAGGAATATTGTTTATATAAATAATTACAAATTTATACAAATTTTGTTTCTTTGGAAGATATTGTTTCAAATTTTGAATCAAACTAACCTATCAATATATTCTTCATTGTACCCATGAACTTTTCTATCTTTCTTTTTCCTTCACAAACTCTATTTTTTATCTTGTGATTCAAATTAAATTAAAGTCCCAATAAAAATTATTAAAAAAAAAAAAAAGTTGAAGACCATTCAAAAGTATGACCGCCCACCAAAAATTTTAACGATCAAGATTTGCCTGTGACCACACCATCTGTCACCTACGTCTCTGCACCGCCTAAATTTTATGAAACAAAACGACACCGAATCAGTAAAAGCTCTTAAAAGCCAGAACTGAAATCTTTTCCTTTTTTTTTCACAATCACCTTCAGCTCACCTGGCGCCTGCGCTAATTCAAATGTTGAAAACGCACCGTTTAGGTTACTTTGGAAAATAAAGGTAAAAAGTGAGGGTATCTTTCGGGACAAAAAACTAGAAAAAGATCTGCGTTGTAAATTTGATCAGGTTAATGTACTGCATTGTAAAATTAGGAACTGTAGGGGTCATTACCGGACACTGAATTTTACAGTCACTTGCAATTGTCTCTCTCTTGATAATAGAAGGACAGCATGACACTCACAACACAACTTGGTTTGGTCAGACCAAAATGGAAAGAAAATGAAAATGAAATGAATAAAAGTATAAATTAATTATTTTCCTAATTTAGATATTTAATTGACCCTCCGGTTACATTTTGAGACAACGTTATCTTTCATTTAATCCATCCGTATGTGATCCAGATGATTAAAGAGAATTAGAAATAGTATAGATAAGTATATGATCTCATGTTAGAATCTCTATCTAGGTATGAGAGCTCGTGGATAAAATTTTAACCTCTTAACAAGAAGTATCTCAATACCCTTTAAAGTCAGAAATAATTTATATTTTGATTTACGGATCACACTTAATTTAACGTTATTAGAGATAATATTATTTTTTTTTATTAAACCCATCCGTAACTAGTTTAAATGATTATGACGAATTGAAAATTGTGTAGATAGATTCATAATCTCATGTTGGATTCCCTATCTAAGTATAAGAGCCTTGGAGAGGATTTGACCTGTCAATTACTCTATTTATTATTAGGTCGTGAATTAAGGTCTGAGTAGATTTGACCCGTCAATTACTCTATTTATTATTAGATCATGAATTAAGGTCTAAGTAGGAGGTATCTCGATGTCCTTTAATTGTTATAACCGTGAATGAAAAATTATGATTTACGGAAATAATTTTCTTATATTTTATAAAATTCTCTCTTTAAAGTGTGATATTTGATAAATTTTATAAACTTAATTGTTAAATTTAAGAAATTTTTAATAAATTCTAAATATTTATCATCTATTACATCAAAGGTCTTATATATATATATATATATAATTCTAAAATATGAATTAACATTATTCTAAAATTAAATACATCATTTTAAATTACCAAATTAAACAAATATCAAATAAATCCCATCTTTTTATTTATTTATTTCTCTCCTCCTCTTCTTCTCCATTTTCTTCTCAAAGACAAACTTCACAAATTACAACGAAGTAAATGTCAACTCAAAGCTTCTAGGCTCTAGCCCCTTAAAAAAAAACACTCACTGTAATAACCCTCAAACCTTTCACTTTCGCGCTTTCACGTTGTTCACTCACTCATTTTCATTTTCATTTTTTCTTTATTTCTTTTTAATATTAAATTAGTTTATATCATTTTCCATTGATGCATGTTTATATTTCGCCCCCATGATATCGCGGTGGCTTGATTTTGATGTCAAACAAAATGAAAACAAACTGAGCCCGTGTCTGGATTTGCTTGGAATGGAATACCCAAAAGTGTTTTTGTTGTTTTTCTAAAACAGTGTTTCAGATTTAGAAACACTCTGTTTTCTTTCTCTCCTTGGGTTTCTGGTTTCCTTTCGTTTGATTCTTGTGCTTTCAACTTGCTCTTCAACTCGTTATTAGCTGGTATATATATCTATATTTATATATTCGTTTTCTTTGTTTTTGTTTGGTTGTCGAGAAAATTTTACACCATTGTAAGATAATACTTTCTTGTTTTTGGATCTTATGTTATAAATAATGTTTATGGTTGTGTCAAGTTCATTTGAATGGATTTTTTTTATTATTTCCTTTTGGATATAATAATAGTATTTTCTTGTAGTTTCTAGGT
Source organism: Toxicodendron radicans (assembly GCA_009867345.2). Classification (NCBI taxonomy): domain Eukaryota; kingdom Viridiplantae; phylum Streptophyta; class Magnoliopsida; order Sapindales; family Anacardiaceae; genus Toxicodendron; species Toxicodendron radicans. The sequence goes on along the minus strand of WYDK02070776.1, from coordinate 4,854 downwards.
AAACAAACATAGTTTTGTTTGTTTGTTTGTAAATTTATTGTTCAAGTCGTGATCTTCATTTGGTTTGTATTGTGTTGCAGGGCTAAATCTCCTCCTGGGACGTAATCAAAGGCGTGATATTGAAGCTTAAAAGAGGTGGTTCTTGAGGTTAAAAAAAAAAAGAGACAAGAAAATTATATTTAGGAAATTACACACCTTATCTCTTGTCATTCATTGATTTGATGGATCAATCTTTGCTTGGACACTGAGACAAGAGAATCTTCTGGAGGTTTTATTATTTGTTCTGATTCTGTTTGAGAGTCTTATTACCATTTACCCATCTGTGTTGTTTTGGATCTCATTTTCACTTTTATTTTGGCTGTTCTTTTCACCAAGTTGACTCCATTGATTTGAAAGATCAATAGAAAAACATCTCCTGTGAGAGAAAGAGTTGAGCTCACTTTTGGCTGTGTGTCAGTTTAAGAATTTGTTAGAATATTCATCAAAATTAAGCATAAAAGATATTTTTTCTTGCTTTCTGGGCCAGAAGGGTATCTAGATCTTCAAGACTGTATCATTAATTTGGAGAACATACATGGAAGGTTTTGGTTTCTGAATGAAGAAAGCTGAGCTGGTGATACTGGTTTCTGCCATTTGTGGGGTTTTTGGAGGATTCTTGTGAATCAGCTGTGAAAAGGGTCTTGTCATTCAGCAAATATTGTCTCTACAATTACTGGAATCGAGCATATCTGTGGTACAAGTTGTGTAATCCATCTTGGTTTGGTGGGGGCTCACCAATAATGCAGGAAATGTTTGTTTGTGTTCTGGGGTTGTTGTTTAGCCTCTTCAATGATATTGAAATGATGGTTTTTGAGAATTGAATCTGTTAAGCCAACGAAATTTCATAGAAATTGTTTGTGGTAATGAGTCGAGAAGTGAAGCGAGGGAAGCAGGAGAAAGGCGGTTCCGATGTGGCTGAGAAGGTCGTTGTTGCTGTTAAAGCATCAAAGGAAATTCCTAAGACTGCTCTTGTCTGGGCTTTGACTCATGTTGTTCAACCTGGAGATTGCATTACACTGCTGGTTGTTGTCCCTTCACATGGTTCTGGTACTCCTTTTGTTGCACCTTACTGGTTTATGTTAATTTGCTTCTTTGATTTTGAGTCAGAAAAATTAGTATTGATGTTTTGATCGAGTAATTTCAACTTTGATTCTGCATTTTTGTAGCTTTTCTCCTTCATTACTGTCCTAATTTCATTTGAAATAACCTTTGTCAGAATGCAATTTTTTTTTTGACAATTTCTGACAAATTTTGTGACTTCCTCTCTTTTCATATAAAGCTTGCTAACTTGGTAAATTTGCTACTATTTTTCAGGTAGAAGATTTTGGGTTTTCCCAAGATTTGCTGGAGACTGTGCCAATGGTCACCGGAAGTCTCATACTGGAACAAGTACAGAGCAGAAGTGTGATCTTACAGATACCTGCTCCCAGATGATCCTTCAACTCCATGATGTTTATGATCCAAACAAGGTACAAGCCTAGGTGTGAGATTAGTAATGTGTAATGTTACACATGAGAGCTGAGTGATGATCTTTGTCTCCTATACTGACTTTGTTTCGCAGATTAATTTCAAGATCAAAATTGTTTCCGGATCACCTTGTGGAGCAGTGGCTGCAGAGGCCAAGAGAGCAGAAGCCAATTGGGTTGTGTTAGACAAGTAATACGCTAATTTTCTTTCTTTGTTTTTAATCATTCCAGATATGGCATGAAACTACAAGTATCATGAATGCAAGTTCTTGTTACTCAAGTTTGATGTTCTCGCATTTATTTATGGATCTTGGGTATGTGTCATTGGCTTTTACTTCAGACAGCTTAAAAATGAGGAAAAGCGCTGCATGGAGGAGTTGCAGTGCAACATAGTGGTTATGAAGCGTTCCCAGCCAAAAGTTCTGCGTTTGAATTTGGTTGGATCATCCAGAAGAGAAACTGAAGTTGCCTGTCCGCCTTCAGGCCCGGATGAATCATCCGAAAAGCATAAGAAAAATAAGAATGGCTCTTCAGATTCCATTAGAGGGCCAGTTGTCACACCCACTAGTAGTCCGGAACTAGGGACACCATTTACTGCTACTGAAGCAGGAACTTCATCAGTCTCAAGCTCAGATCCAGGAACTTCTCCATTTTTCAACTCAGAGAGTAATGGCGACTCGAAGAAAGAGGAATCATTAGTAATTAGGGAAAATCGAGATCTTGAAGACTCTAGTTCAGACACAGACAGTGAAAATTTATCTTTGTCTTCAGCAAGTTTGAGGTTCCAACCATGGATGACAGAATTTCTTAGATCTCATCATCAGTCCACACACCACATCGAAGAAGAATGCTCAAGAAGAACAAATAGTAAGGCTCAAACATCAACAACAAAAGCTTTACTAAAGAAGTTCTCAAGACTTGATAGGGAAGCTGGAGTTGGAATGTCAAACTATAGGACTGATCTAGAATTCAGTGGAAATGTTAGAGAAGCAATTTCACTATCCAGAAGTGCGCCTCTTGGCCCCCCTCCGTTGTGTTCAATTTGTCAACATAAGGCACCAGTATTTGGCAAACCCCCAAGGTGGTTTAGCTATGCTGAGTTGGAGCTTGCTACTGGTGGATTTTCTCAAGCTAATTTCTTGGCTGAAGGTGGATTTGGATCTGTTCACAGGGGGGTATTGCCAGATGGTCAGGCAGTTGCTGTCAAGCAACACAAGTTGGCTAGTTCGCAGGGGGATCTTGAATTTTGCTCAGAAGTGGAAGTTCTGAGTTGTGCTCAGCACAGAAATGTTGTTATGCTAATTGGATTCTGTATTGAGGATAGAAGAAGGTTGCTGGTTTATGAATATATATGCAACGGGTCTCTGGATTCTCATCTATATGGTAATTTCACAACCTCCACAAAATTTTTTATTGCTTATATGAAACATGCATCAAATATGATCATGAAGGACCAGTACATGTTAACAGCCTATATGAATATATATGCAACTGGTCTTTGCATTGTCATCAATTTTTTTTTCCATTGTTTCTAAAACTTGGCAATTGCTATTAGCATTGCCAATTCAGTTCTGGCAGTTCTTTATATGAATATTTCCTAGACTGTGGTTCATTATCATTGATTATCATCATTTTATTTCTGCCTGGAAACCACTGTTGTGAATGTACCAACAATTTGTTTTTTGTTTCAGGACGTCATCAAGAGCCTCTAGAATGGACTGCACGGCAAAAAATTGCTGTGGGAGCTGCTCGAGGTCTGCGATATCTTCATGAAGAATGCAGAGTGGGTTGCATTGTGCATCGTGATATGCGACCAAACAACATCCTCCTCACCCATGATTTTGAACCACTTGTATGGCTCTCTGCATCTCATTCTCTACTGTTGAAAAAGTTCAAATCTACCATTTAACTTTATTTTATCATTTTCATCCACTAAATAAATCAGATCACTCGACTTCCTTTTTCTGCTAGTAAAAATATGATGTACTTTATTCTTTCAAGGTGCATGAAATATTTGTTGACGGAATTTAGGTGTTGTTTGCTTAATTTAGCATTTGCATTTGTTTTTCTAGGTAGGGGATTTTGGCCTGGCAAGGTGGCAGCCTGATGGGGACACGGGTGTGGAAACAAGAGTAATCGGAACATTTGGGTAAATCTTGAACATCAGCTTTTGCTTTTTAACTTCCACCTTCTCCATGCAATTACATAATTCAATAAGGTTCTTCTGTACTGTAGGTATTTGGCACCAGAATATGCTCAAAGTGGCCAAATCACAGAAAAAGCTGATGTCTATTCCTTTGGGGTGGTGTTAGTTGAGCTTGTTACTGGACGTAAAGCAGTTGACCTTAATCGACCAAAGGGCCAGCAATGTCTCACTGAATGGGTATGTTTTGAAGTATTCTTTTTCTCATCTGTTTACCAATTATTAGCTTTAGCCTGTTCAAATACTGTAATTTACAGGATCTGTGAGATACATGGCATCGTTCAAGTATATGACAAACTCTTGCTAAAACTAACAGATAGTAAAATCGTCTAAATTCTTTTATTATTTTGTCAGGATCTTAGTTCTTTGGTTTGTTACCCTTAATTCATTGCTTATGAATTTTGATTGGAACAGGCACGTCCACTGTTGGAAGAATATGCTATAGACGAACTGGTTGACCCACAGCTAGGGAATTGCTATTCGGAACAAGAAGTCTATTGTATGCTCCATGCGGCATCTTTATGCATAAGACGGGATCCACATTCTAGGCCCCGCATGTCACAGGTAGTAAGAATTTCAATTGAAAGCAGCCGAATTTGTTTTACATATCATGTCTTATTACTTTCAACAAAATTTAGTCCCTTCGCTTACTGTTTCATATTCATTTGGTAAAAGGTGCTTCGCATATTAGAAGGAGACATGGTCATGGATGCAAATTATATGTCAACACCTGGATTCGATGTTGGCAGCCGAAGTGGTCGAATATGGACAGACCAGCAGCAGCAACAGCTACCTTACAGTGGTCCCTTGTTAAATGAGGCTCTGGAAAGCTTCAATGGGAAGCTCTCTCTTGATTCACTGAAGCCATCTTTCTGGGAAAGGGAAAAGGCTAGAAGGACTTCATGTGGAGGTCATTTGTAAAGAGCTTTACTCCCCTCATCAATATGCATCTTACTTGATATGTATTTGACCCATTTTGTATTCCTTTCTTTTTTTTTCTCTTCCTTTATTTTTGTCCAACGCCCATTTAAGATTTTGCTTGTGTATAAATAGTAGTAGCAGGGAAATTAGGAATAGCAAGGTTTTGTAATTCTTTCGTAAATGGAGGAAACTCATTGTATGATGTTCTAACTCTATGCCTTTTAT
>WYDK02070727.1:0-10667 GCA_009867345.2 Toxicodendron radicans | reverse complement strand
TTCAATAAAAGCATTATAGCTACAGTGGACGTAGGCTCTCGATATAGAGGCTGAACCACTTTAAAAATCTCTTTGTTCTTTGCTTATTTGCTCTGATTATTGTCGATTATTGTCGATTATTGTTCATTGCTGGGTATTTTAAACCACATACACATCTGTTCCGGTTCCGATCAAGGTCAACCGAATCTCTCTGGTTGGTGCGAATTTTCGTATCAACATTTTTAAATGTGTTTTAGATTACATTTTTTTTTAAATAAATTATTTTTGTCAAAATTATTTAAGTTTAATAGTTTTTGAATGAAATTAAATATTTTTTATTTACTAATTATTATTTAATCTTTCTGTAGCTTTATTAATAAAATTGAAATACACTCTTAGTTTCAATCAAGGGCGGATCTAGTCTAGAGCATGGCCCACCCTCAAATTTTAAAAAAATTATTAATGTATTACTCTTAAAACTTTGGCTCACCCTAATATATTTTTTTAAATGTTAAAAAAATTTAGCCCACCCTAACAAAAATTGCAAGATCCACCATTGGTTTCAATTGCCTATTAGGTTGAAGGTAAAGAAATTATGTCCTATAATGAACAAAACCTCAAGGGACTAAACGAAAATGTACTTAACTCGAGGGACTCCGTTAGGACTTGGGGTGAATGTGACGCTGAAGGTTTGTCTACTTTATGGGGGCGTTTGGTTCAAGGTTATATAGGATTAATGAGGTTAAGTGATCTTATATTACTTGTATTACCAGGTTTGATTATTAAGTAATATAAGATTCCGATAATCTTTCATAATTAATAGTAACATGTAGGTGGTAATCTGATTACCTCCATAACCTATGGTATTCTGAGATTATTTGGTAATCTTATTTGAAGTTACAATTTTGTCCATGATCAATGAAAATTTAGGACCAAAATGACCTTATTATTTAAACAAGCTACAATATTTTTTTTTACAATTATATTCTAAACTATTTATAATTTTGGACAAAAACACCCTTAATATAAATTCAATTTATCTTTCCTCACTCACCCAAACAACTCCCATCCGAAATCACCGCCGATCTCTCCGCCTCCCATTGCCACTCCCTCTACTGCTTCGGCCAAATCTTTTTTATCACTGCAGAATGCTCATCGTCAACCTTTTCACCCGAAAGTTACCTACTTCTCATATCGCCAGTATTATCATTCTCAACACCCATGCCCTGTCTGATTCCTCCACGGAAACTTTTATTTGTAGAATTGTCTAGTCCTTCAACAAGAAAGCCTATATCCTGCGCCTCTTTTGATAAACCCTCTGCTATGGTTTATGGGTTTTCCAAGACTGAGAGGATAATGAAGAGTTTGTTCATCAGGAAGCTTCATTTGTGGCCCAGGTTTCAAGCGTGGTGGATATAAGGGTACCCATGACTAAATATATGGTGGGTATATAGAAAGTTGTCCCGGAAGTGATGGATGCTTGTTTGAAGGAGATGAGGAAGATGGATCTGGCCTGAAAACGCTAGATATGGTGGTGGGGTGACTTTGTAATTTTTTAAGCTTAATTACTTATTATTTAGATTACTAAATTATCTTTATTTTAAAATATTAATATAATTAAACATATACGTTAATTTATTCTAATCAAATTAAATATATTTTTGTAATATTTTTAGTAATCTTTTAAAATTATTCATCTTTTTATTAATATAATATTTTCAGTAATACAACATCCACTCAATAAAACCGCCCTTTAAATTGTAATCTAATTTCAAAGTTGATTAATATTTAATAAAAAAAATTTGAAGCATATATAGACAAAAACAAACACCGTACGGTGGCATACATATGCTTTATGCAATTAATATTAATAAATCTTCTTCTTCGGATAAAAACCAACTAACATCGCTTGACTAAGTTCAATTTATCATTTATGTGACGCTTTGGTATTCTGCACCTATAGCTCAGACTCCCAATATTCAACATTTTTGTTTGAATTCTCATTCGATTATGTCGTTTTCTAGGAAATTTAACTTCACCAAAACTCTTGTCGCTTTATTTGTAATCTTTTTCATCAAATCTTGTCATGTCGTTTGTTGGCTTAATTCTGATAGCGTTCTGTTTTATTATTATTATTAGAGTAATACTATATTTACACCATATTATTACATTATTTTTTTACATCACACTCATATTTAATTAAAAAATTAATATTTTTAAAAAATAATATTTTAATTGAATGTGAGTGTGATGTAAGAGAATAGTGTAGGGAAGTGATGTAAATATATTATTATTGTTATTATTATTAGAGTAAATGACATGTTCACATCCAAGGTTTCACGAATCTATAAGTTTTTATCCCTGGTTTTATAAATTTTAAATTTTCACCTTTAAATTGACACCATAAGTAATTTTTAGGTTATGATACAGTATATAATATATTATTACCAAACTGTCCTTTAACTTTTAATTTTGATTTTGATGGCTAATTATCATAAACCTCCCTGAAAGATGGAAGCTTGTCCATTGCACCCCTACAAGCTGGGCAAATCTTAGCCGCCACAATTAACACAGCAGATCGACCAAAGCCAACGATAGCAGCGACGCGAAAGAGGCTGGGAGAAGCACCCCCCACCCTCACCTGATCGCCGCCCACTGGGGCAGTGAAGTTGTGCCATTTTCACCATTTTTCCTCTCACCCACAGCTGCTCCTAGGCCGTTTCTGGCCGATTCTGACACCACCAAGCTCCCCCGTCACCACCATCAGAACCCCCACGCCACAAGCACCAAAAACCCTTGTAGTCCCACCTCGGTGCACCCACAAATCGCCGACCGACAACCCTTACAATCTTCAGCAATTATCCAACTTTGCGGCCAGATTTTGGCTACTTTTGACACCGAAAATACCCCTGTCACCAGCATTCGAACTCTCATCCTCTTCTCAACAAAACCCACACCTCCACCAGCCTATCCCACTCACCGTTTACCATCCACGAGCTACCAAGTCGTGTTTCTGTGGCAAGGGTGTGATCATCAAATTTCAAACTTGAGATGTGGAGGGTGCTTGTGATTGAAATTTGAGATGTAAAGGGTTATTTTGGATTTTTAGTTTCATTTCAAATTTAATACACTTTAAATGACCACTTTACTTTTTAACCATTACAATAAACCATTTTATGTTAATTTAAGGATGTAAATCTAGAATTTATGAAACCAGTGATGAAACTTGCCATTTTGCCGAACCTTGGGTGGGAACATGTCGTTTACACTTATTATTATTATTATTTCCATCATAAACAGATTGCTAGTTTTGTGGGTTTGATGAGTTGGTAATTATTATTTATTATTGCATACATATGATTAATACCCTTATAAGCAACATGTGTAGCTGACATCAGTTATATAGAATACAGCTTGTGCTTGTCAGCGTTGAATAAAATGGAAAGGGAACAGGAATTTGATATTTACGCAAAAATAAACAAGTTGGCATTAATGACAAATTACTAGTTGACCCAAAAATACCCTTATTTTATTTTATTTTTTAACAAAAACCCAATTTCTCAGTGTATAAAATTGATAAAATATAAATTTTCAAGTGTTTGAAATGCAAAATTCAAGGGCACTTGAATTGCCTTCAAGGACAGCAAACACTAATATTATTTATATTTTCTTAATCCATTTTTAAAGGTTTATGAAATGAAAATGTATATGAAAGAAGTGATAAGAGAAATGTAATATGAAGATAAGGTTATTATTATATTGTCTTTACAAGAGATTACGGGATCAAGTCTAAACGAATTAGTGAAGGAGTCAATTGGGTTATTTGCACAAAGGTTGATTAAGAGTGAAGGTGAAATCGAACATTTTAGCCACAAGGTCCACAACTCGAACGTTTTGACTTCCAATTCTTTTAAGTCTTAAATATCTAAAATTATCTGATGTGATTAGATTTAAAAAAAAAAAATCTCGAAGATTATCAGTATCTTCAAAAATTATATGCACCTTTAATTCATTTGCAAAAAAATTGTGGAATAAAGTCCACAGAAAAAAGAAAAATAATAAAAACTTAAAAAATAGAGAAGTGGCCCTAAACAATCACCAATAAGGAGGTTGTTTACGTCTCCGGTAATGATCCCATGCGGCAATCCTCATCTGCACCTTCTCAAACTCCGAAATCCTACACGGTATCGTGATTCCACCCGGTGGATTGAACCCGTAAACCCGCTCCGCTTCCTTCAATAATTCCCCAAACAGCGGGTGATTAAAATACATGACAGGCACCAACACTCTCTTCGTCACGCCATCTGATTCCCCTACGTACACTGCCAAATGTCCCTTCGGTACCTCCACCTCCACGGGTTTTGGTTGACCTAATTGGATATAACCCAAATTTGAACTGCCAAAACAAAGCTTTTTAGCTCCACGTCGAAGACGGGAGAAAACCCTTGACACGGGGTTGTAGTTTCTGGTCCTGGAGTCACCAAGATGATACCTTGAGCGTTTTCTTCTGGGTCGGATTATCCATTTGAAGACCTTCACTATCTTGCGCCCTAGCTTGAAGCCTCTAAGTTTGCTCATAGCTGATGGTTTATTTGTAATGTTAGTTAAGTTGTTGTGTGGTTAATATAGAGTTTGAGAGTGAAGTGGAAGTGGTGATGGTTGCAGTAGTGGCTAGATTCTGGGCTCCCAGAATCAGAATAAGGTTCTTTTGTTCGGGGATTTCAGAGAACGTCTTTCTATATAGTCTTCAACTTTATTAAGATCGAGTTTCTTTGAGGGAGAGAGAGATGGATATATGCAGAGACTTGGACCTATAGAAGATGTGGTCGGCACGCGGAGTAGACTTTGGAACGTGGTAGAGATTCATATAATTATAAACGCTAAATTAAATAAATTTTCTTTTAGGAATATTGATGTAATATGCTGCTTCCTTTTGGATTTAAAAAATGTACTAATATTTGATAATCTATAGAGTGCATGTGAGATTGCTAATATATAGCCATGTTAGTGAAGTGGATTGTTGGAGGGTTTTCTTCCCACGGTCAAATGCGCACCACTTGTCCGGCTTTAAGAGCATGAAATCAATGATCAAGAACGTTTCATGTGTCTTTGTTCCAATTAACAACCCAAAACCAGGGATTGAATGATTTCTGGTAAAGCCTGTTATAGCATTTATGGTGCTTACTGTCACAAAACATGGAGATAATCGTCTAGGGATGATTTAACTGAAATTAAGCATGATGTTACTATCCGAGATCCATAATATCCAAGATAATACGTGCAAAGATTGTCGTAATCTATCTACCCTCACCAACCGTAAGAACGGGGGCTATATAATTAGGAGCAGTAGTGGAGGAAGAGGGGGGACGACTCTTTTGTGAAATATACTACTATATTCATTTAGTGTAGTTTCTGTAACTTGTTCTCAAGAGGAAATAAGAAAATCAGTGAATTTAGGTTTGGTCCAAGTATCGCCGAACCACTTTAAAACTGTTTTTGCATTCCCATTCTGTTTAATCATTTACACACACTTACATTTACAACATTAACCGCCGGATATCATAGTTAATATACGATAGTTATGTCATCGCTTACTCAATCCTACCAAAGTCGACCGAATATCTCTCATTAGTACGATTTTTTACACTAACATAGATAATTTTTGTTAATATTTACGAGTCTCGAACTATCTTCCAATTTGTTCCTTTTTAAAAATAACTTCAGAAATAATTAATAGATATTAGATGAAAAGTTTTAAATGGGCGTAGGTTAAAGGTCAACTATAAGGAGTCGCGGCCTTAGGCTAGGCTACCTTAGAAGTCATGAATAATTGATAGATAATATTTAATTGGTTTAAATTAACATCGAAAGGTTGCTTGGGTGTTTAGAATTAATAAAGCTCTGCCGCGTGTTTTTCTCAAATGTTGGTCTTTCAATGGTACTTCACAATGTTACGGACGTTGACATTTAGAAAACATGACATTTGTAAAATCAAAGATTATACAAAAACGTCATTTTGTTTCTTTAATTATAAACGTTAATGTTTTAATGTTACGTTTTGTTATAAGGCCTATTTGTATATTACACTTAATAACCGCTATATTTAAGAATGTTTAAATTTTGATTAATAAATCACATAAAAGTATTTTAATTTCATGTATATATTAAAATATTTAAAATTTCATGTATATATTATAAAATTTGTCTTTTAACAATTCATTTTTATAACTAATTAGGAATGAGAGATAAAAGAACTTGTCAATAATGTGAAGATTATGATATACTTTTCCTATCGTTGTTATAGAAATATGCAATACTAAAGATATCCAATTGATTTTGATAGAGATTGGATAAGCCCCATGCATGATTACAATAACTAGCAAAGTGATGGAGTGCAAACTGTAATAATGGAAAACAAAGAAGAATTTTATAATGGTTCGACGGTATTAAACCAAGCCTATGTTCATTGATATGGTATTGCACTATATGGGTCATTTACATATGGGGTGATTGCAAGAGAAGAGGAATAATGGCGAGCTGATAATGAATACATGTGAGATTCAACAACGAGAGAATGTATCTTTTTTTAATTATTATTATTATCATCCTTACTCTTTCTTGTTCTTCCCTTTTTTTTATACTCCTCGTTCGTGTTGGTGTAGGTGTCCTAGAACCAATCATATTATAAAATTGACTCTTTATAAAACATATTGATATTAATAAAAGACAATTTTCTACATTAAATCACTACTAGAAAAATAATTTTTCTTGACAGTTGAACCCATTTCCTTGACAGTTTTTTAACTGTCAATGAAGCCCCTGTCAAGAGGCTTCATGACAATAAAAAAACTGTCAAGGATCTCGTGACTGATCCATAACAGTTTTTTAATTGTCAAGAATTTGAAAATCTTGACAGTTATATAACTGTCAATGATTCTGTCATGGAGAAAAAAAATATTAAAAATGAGAAATTAATTCCGATTTAATTTTTTTCCTTGACAGTTTTAAAAACTGTCAAGGATGTGAAGAACTGAAATTTTTTTTGGATTATTTGATTGGGGATTTTTTTTAATGTGTTTTTTTTTTTTTTATTCTTTATGTGAGTGCTAATGATTTTCAATTCTATTATAAATGGTATTTAATATATTTAAATAATTATATTAAATGGTATAACAATATATATAGAATTAATATTAAAGGAAAATATATAGCAATTAACCAATTTGTTTACCATTCGAGTATGTATCAACAAATAAACAAAAAACAATAAAATCAAAACATGGCCATGCATACTTGTAAGGAAAATAACACTGAGCCAGGTCTGAGTGATGTCAATTTAAGCAATGTTTCTCATTCGTCGAGATATTTTGAACTTTATTAGTTTTAGATTCAAGTTACTTAGTCTTTAGTCCTTACCCTTGTTCTAATCAGCCATGTTTCTCGTATTAAGTTAAAGTAAAAAGACATTCTTCTGTTGGTGTTTTAAGAATTGAAAGTCATGGAAGTAGAGTTATCATTTTGAAAACTAAAGTGAAGGTGCATGGGCGAAGAGGAACTATCGTTAATAATTTTGGAGGACGATATTGCTAGAGGTATAAAAAAATCTTACAAATATTTTTGTACAAAGTGATGCGTACGAAATGAATGGAAGAGTGAATATGATGAGTTTTACTTTTTGTATTCACTCTTACATTCATTTTCTCTCATATCATTTTGTACAAAAATCTTTATAAGATTTCTTAATACCTCTAACATTATTGTTTGGAAGACATTGAGACTGATTTGATAAATGGTTGATGATGTATGTGTAGCAGTAGCAGGCTCAGGTACAAAACATAATAGATTAGCCTATTAATTTGGTGGAATGGCTCAGACTTCTAGTCCCGTCTAATAAAAGCCTCAATGCCCCTTAATATGTCCAGCTTCTTTGCTATAATAATAAATATTTGTCCTTGGTCTTGTGATCTATGATGGAAATTCAAGTAACTACATTTTAAATCATTTAAATTTGAAGAGGTCATGCAAGCCATAAAGATTGTCGATTGGACTATGATAATATTAATAAAATCTCTCAGCCAATTATGAGCAGCTACCCTTAATTGCGGGTTATGAAAACCATTATGCAAAGTTTTGCTATTACTTTGGCTACCGAAACTTGAGGAATGGAAAGGAAACGTTTTGTCTTGTAGTTCATAACTGCATTAAAACTGGTTTTAATCTGACAAGATTTAATTTATCAATCAGTGGCTTAAAAATAATTGAAAATTGCACACTTCTAAAGGATGTTTGATACGGAGAAAAATCAACAAGTAATAGGTTCTGCAATGTTACTTGGTGGGGGAGAGTATAGTGGCAGATCCAGGAATTTCACTCGATGGGGGTAAACAAAAATAATTAAAATCAGTCATAACCATATTTATTTTTCATTACGATGAGCTTCAAACAAAAGTTATAAAATACAAATAAAAATCTTCAAAAAAACACAATTTTCGTAAAAATAAAACATTTTTTCTACAATTGTTCTCGATGAGTTTTCATATTTTGAAAACGTTGGATAATCATCTCATTATAAATTGTATCAAATACATCTTTCTCAATATAGGTGACCAAGCAATCATTTATTCATTGATGTTTCATTCGATTGCATAACCTACTTTTCACAAGATTCATTGCAGAAAAAAGCCCTTTCAATGGTCACAGTCGCAACTGGTAAAATCAATGCAAGTTTTACAAGCTTATACACCAACGGATACAAAATGTCTTTTTTAAACCAAACTAAATTCTTAGCCAAATCACCAATTCCTTGTAACTCAGCAAATTCATCACAAGAACGCGTTTCAATAACGTAAGTCTCAACCTGGTTCTCAAGTACCATCAACTCAAGTGCAGAAAAATCAGATGGATAAAACTGGGCAAAATAAATCAACTTATGCTTGTCAAGAGCAGATAATGAATTACTTGGATCTAAACATGTCATACAAAGAAGCAACTCAATAATAATCTCAGTGAAACAACTTTTAAGTTCTTGAAGTTGCATATCTATCATAGTATAAAACAATTTAACTTGATAGTGATGCAAATTTCTCATGTGCTCAACTTTCCGTCGTGGCCGCCCTTAAATTGCAAACATATCATCCATATTCAAAATGACAATATCATGCTTTTGGAAAAATGAAGAAACTTCACTCAACAAAGATTCTCATCCTTCATCTGTCAATAATTGTAACCGTTGTTTGAAAACTTTGACTAGGGCCATAGCATTTACAATGTCTTAATCTTTTCTCTACAATGCTTGTGACACCTCATTAGTAATTGCCAATATACTTTTCATCATTTGCAGCTAAATGCAAAACCAAAGGAATATATTAAATCTAATAGATTACATATTTCACCCCTTTGTTAAGGATTTAAACCAGTTTCTTCAATAACCTCAAGCACGTCCCCCATAGAGGAGAACAAAATGATTAAGTTGATTAGTGTATAACAATACGAGCCCCAACGTGTATCACCAGTTCGTTTTAGACTTGTTGCTTGATTCAAACCTTGTCCCTTGCTACTTCACCAATTTCTAGTGTTTCAACAAGTTTACTAACTTGGCTTTGACGGAGCATGTCTCAACGCTTGCATGAACCTCCAACAACATTTATCGAATTAATAACCAAACTGAAAAATGAAGCAACAGAAATGTGGTTTTTTGCAACGACTACTTGTGTCAATTGAAGTTGGTGAGCAAAACAGTGACATAATAAGCATATTCATTATCCCTCAAAATCAAACATTTCATTCCATTAAATTCTCCTTGCATATTACCCTTTTTATCTACATAACGTATGACAATAACCATTTGTTCTTTAATTGACACATCACGAGACTCATCAATCAAAACTGAAAAGATGTCATCTCCAAGATGACTAATGATAACCTTTGTGGTTTCATTTGCCACAACATTCACAATATCTTTTTGAATCACTGGTGTTATCAATTTAAGATTCTCAGGCTCATTCTTCAAAACAAGACTCTTAAAATGTTCATTGTGTTGAGCTTGAAAATGAAGAAGTCTGAGAAAGTTACCTTGGTTATTTGAGTCTTTAGTTTCATCATGACCATGGAATGCCAACCCTTGACGCAAAAGAAATCTAATGCAAACAATAGATGTAGTCAAGCAAGTTTGATATTCAGTCTGAACTTGATCTGGTTGCTTAGAGAGGGCCACTTCGATATGTTGCTTCTGAGTCATTAAATTCACACAACTCTGTCGTGCTTGGTTATGAGCACTATTTGGTTGACCAACATGAATATGAAAGTGTTATGTTTTCTTCCAATTATGAAATCCCTCACTAATGAAATCGTCACTACCAACTTGGCTTATAATGGCAGGTGTAATACCCCGTATTTTTGGGGATTTTACTGGAATTTTTATGAGTGGATTTTGAGGGGTAAAGTGTAAAAATAAAAAGTTTTATGGGAGTAAAGTGTCAGCATTGAAATGAGTTAGGGCCAAATAGAAATTTACTAGAGTTAGTATGAAAAATGGAGAATTCTCTCATTTGAGGTAATGGGAACGTGAGAAAGGAAAATGGAGAAAATAGAGAAAAGAGAGAAAAATGATGATTGATAAGTGCATAATTTGAGTGTTTTTAGGTTTGTTTTTATAGTTGGTTAGTTAATTTCTCATTTGTTTTCTTTGT
>WYDK02070661.1:0-10677 GCA_009867345.2 Toxicodendron radicans | reverse complement strand
GACAGTTTAAAACTGTCAAGAATCTGTCAAGAGGTTATTGACAGTTTTAAAACTGTCAAGAGCTTTCTTGACAGGGGTTTTCTTGACAGTTCTAAAACTATCAAGAAATGCCTTCTTGACAGTTTTAAACTGTCAAGAAAGGCCAAAATTCTTGACAGTTTAAAACTGTCAAGAATCTATCAAGAGGTTCTTGACAGTTTTAAAACTGTCAAGAGCTTTCTTGACAATTTTAAAACTGTCAAGAAAGGCAAAAATTCTTGTAGTGCTTTAGAAATCATTTTACACTATCGATGTAGTGACATAATCAATCTTTTGCTCTCTCACGTCACTCAATCTCTACCTAAATCATGCCCTCGGAATTTAAGATAAGTCCTTTCGAATGGAGCAATATAATTAATTGCTCTTAACCTTTTATTTCGCAAAATCCCTTCCCTTGTTAGTTCAAAAACTTTTTAGAAGGAACTTTGACCTTCTCTTCTCATGTGGTGCTTACACTTGCACATGAAAATATATAAGCAAGTTAAATCGACCTTAACATTTATATTAGAAATATATAAATGGAGATCAAGTAATTAAGCATGCAATTCTTATTTCTGAGACAAGTGTATTTGGGCAACATCATATGTGACACCCCGTGTCACGGGATAAATTGTTGGGGTTAATCTTTTTGAATTTGGGGTGTGAATTGCAAGAAATGAAAGTTGTCAGGAGGCTTGTGCAAGAAAATGAAAACTGGAGGACTAAAAGGTAATTTTTCAGATTAGTATATAAAGCAGAGAAATGGAGAAATTCTCTCATTTACTTCATTTGTAACGTTGGGGAGGAAAATTTTAGAGAGAGAAAGAGTCAAACTAGAGAGTGAAAGTGCATATTGGGAGGAATTGAGTATAGATCTGGTAAATTGGTAAGATTTTACTTCCTTTCATGCCTCCATACCATCCATTTCATCTTTTATTGTGAATTTGAGAAGAAAATTGAAATTGGGTAAATTTTGGGATTTAGGTAAAGGAGAGCCTAGATCGGAATTCTTGAACTAGATTTGTGTTGAAGGTGAGTGGAACATTATAATTGTTGCATTAAATCATATTTTGAAAACTTCATTTATGTTGCATTTGGTTGGGTGTCAATTGGGACGAATTTGCTATAGTTGATTGTGTAAATTGAAGTGGTTTTGGGTTGTAAATGTAAAGGAGGCTTAGTATGAGAAATGTGGTAGGAAAATGTGATGATTGAGAGGGAATTGGAGGAGACTCGTAAGAGGCAATCTTGGAAACCCAGATGTGTCACCGCGACGAAGTTTATAAGTGAGGATGTCGCCAAGGCGACAATGGGTTGTCGCCGCGGCGACGTTCATATTTTGGGTGTCGCCGAGGCGACAATGGATCTTCGCCTTGGCGAAGTTCATGCGAGCAAGAATAGTTTAGAAATTCCAGAACATCGCCACAACGAAGAAGGTTTGTCGCCGCGACGGCAAACTCTTGGGTTTGTGTCGCCGAGGCGACAACCCTTGGAAGAATTTGGGGGTATAGATGCAAGTTTTGAAACATGTCAAGTAGACAGGGGTGTGACTATGAAATGATGAAAAAGTGTAGAGGGCAAACTGATATTTTCCTATGAGGGGCTAAATTGATATTTTTCATAGGGAGATGCATGTGTATGTGTATTATAAAACGCATCTCATGTATTGTTTATACATATATATGTATTTATCCACATTTGTGCATGTGTATGTTGAGACGTGTGATTGTGATGATGATGATGATGATGAGATTGGGTGGATTTGAGCATGGTGGATGACGACTAGCCGAGTATGATTGAGGATATCCCGTACTACCGCATGGTGATAGTATCCCATCGAGACAGGATGGGCGTTTGTGAGCTCTGGACTTATCCATATCTATTTATTCCCTGATAGCGCTGTGGGATACTATGGAGTCTACCTATGCGTGAGAGCACTGGGGGACTACCGTGTGGGATTGTATCTACCTATGCTTGAGAGCGCTAGGGGATACTGTGGAGTCTACCTATGCCTGAGAGCGATGAGGGACCTTCCACGAGGTGACATTGATTCGAGGCTAGTCGGTATTGTGTGGGTTGGTGGTCAGTTCATTACTAGAGCATGTTTTCCATTTGAGTATTTTATAATACTGTATTTTATAAATGTATTATCCACTCACTGGACTCCCCAGCTCACTATTTTGATTTTCTCCCCCTCCAGGTCAGTGTCCAAGAGTCGAGTTGAGTCGCATCCTCCATCCTAGGTCGGTGGCCAGACGCATGTTCTTACACTTCCGCATCTTGCTTGTCATGTAGACATCTCTGATACAGTATTTGATATTTGGCACGTAAAATAACCTTGCATATGATTTACTTAAAGAAAAATTTATCAGGTTTTATTAAAAGTTTCTCAAAAACTCACCCTTCTTTCAAGATCCGAGTCCCACGGAGCGCCAGGATCCGGTGGGGTAAGGGCCACCCGGGAAGAGGTGTGACAATTTGGTATCAAAGCTCTAGGTTGTGAGTCATTATGCATTATGTGAGCATGCATGGCATGTTTTTGAGAAACTAAGCATTTGATTTGTTTTATAGACATGTGTCGACAAGGCCGAGCAAGTACGCGACCTGAGGGGACTTTGGCCAACCCTAGGGGTAAGGATGAAGGCCGTAATGAGTGAGTTGGGGGAGAGGGTTCAGGAGTGGCTGGTGGTGGAGGTAATGCCGAGGGACATGCTGGTCATGAGGGTGACCCATCTTCTGATAGTGAGTATGGATTTGAGAGGAAGATGGGTAGATTTGCTTGCCTCTTTGCCCGTGATGCGAAAGGTCAGCCTGCAGTGGAGACAAGAGAAATGAGTATTATAGAAATGACTAAAAATGTAGGAGTTGAAAAGTTTAAGGGTGAGGGAGACCTTAATACAGCTGAGAGGTGGTTGATAGATCTTGAAAAGGTGTTCCGAGCCCTAGCATGCACCGATATAGAAAAGATAACGTTAGCAGAGTTTTTATTGTCTAGGGATGTGGATCATTGGTGGAGGACAACCCAGGGAAAATATGAGAATCCAACTTGGAAAAATTTTCGGTAGGAGTTTATGAATAGGTATCAACCCCAGGTGTATAGGGACAATAGCAGGAAATAATTTATTTCTTTGGTTCAGGGAGACTTGACGGTAGAGCAATATATGAACAGATTTGTAGAATTATCGAGGTTTGCCCAGGAATTTTTAGTGAGTGAGGAGGTTAGATGTAGGAAATTTGAGGATGGACTTAGAGATGTAATTAGAATGGCCTTAGTGGCATTTGAGTATAATGATTTCTCCAAGTTAGTGGAATTGGCTATGAAAATAGAACAATGTGCTCCAAGGAGAGGGAAGGAAGAAGTGCCACCACGTAGGCAAAAACGTGGGGATAGAGAATGGGGAGTGGGAAGATCTAAGGGTCGGATGTCGAGGCAGCAGGGCAGTTATTCTAGATCGTCTAGTGGCCAGGCCTCTGGGGCCAGTGGGGGTCATAACAGGTTCAGTGGACAGTCAGGTAGTGGGAGCTCGGGTGGGGCCTCGAAGCCCCAATATGATACTTGTGATCGATATCATTGGGGACCGTGTTGGGGGATTAGCGCTAAATGTTACCAGTGTGGTCAGACTGGACATCTTAAGAAAGATTATTCTCAATTAGTTTAGAGAGAGAACCAGTTCCAGAGAGGAGCCTCGCAGAGCCATCACAGTGAGAATAGTCGTGTTCTGGGACAGCAAAGGTCCCAACCCAGATGAGGGTCCACCTCCAGCAATAGGGGTGAGTCTAGTACCGGGCATAGTGGGCGAGGTCGTTAGAGAAGGTCCAGCCAGCAGTTCACTCAGGCCCACGTTTTTGCCATGACCAGACAGGAGACTCATACTACACCCGAGATGGTGACTGGTATGTTATCTATTTTTGGCCGTGAGGTCCATATTTTGATTGATCTTGGGTCTTCCCATTCATACATTTCATATGCATTTGTGGAGTCTTCCGACCAGATCTTGGAGCCTTTAGAGTATAAGTTGGCGGTGTCTACGCCAATTGGTGAGACTTTATTAGCGGAGTATGGATTCAGAGATTGAGTTGTAATGGTTTAAGGTTTTGAACTTGAGGTTGATTTGATTGTGTTGAATCTTTTAGAGTTTGAGGTGATTTTAGGAATGGACTGGTTAGCCAACCATAGGGCTTTAGTGGATTGTTTCAAAAAGGAGGTGACCTTTAGAAAACTAGGACTTCTAGAGATTGTGTTCAGTGGTGAGTGTCGATTGGTTTCCTCTTGTTCGATTTCAGCACTGGCAGCTATGAAGTATATCAGGAAAGAGTGTGAGGCATTCCTAGCTCATGTTGTGGATACTCGGGTGGGTGAGATTGAGTTAAGAGATGTTCCTGTAGTGAGAAAGTTCCCAAATGTATTCCCGGATGATCTTCCAAGATTGCCACTAGTGAGAGAGGTAGAGTTCTCTATAGAATTGATATCGGGTGCTACTCATGTCTGAAGAGCTCCTTATAGGATAGCGCCCCTTAAGTTGCAGGAGTTGAAGGTTCAGTTGCAAGAGTTAGTGGATAAAGGATTTGTTAGGCTGAGTTCATCTCCGTGGGGGGCACCAGTGTTGTTCGTAAAGAAGAAAGATGGATCCATGAGATTATGTATTGATTATCAGGAGTTGAACAAATTGACATTGAAAAATAAATATCCTTTACCAAGAATTGATGATTTGTTTGATCAACTTCAAGGTGCCAAGGTATTTTCCACGATAGACTTGAGATCGGGGTATCATCAGTTGAGGATCAGAGAACCAGATATTTCGAAGACAGCCTTCAGGACACGCTACGGGCATTATGATTTTGTGGTAATGCCGTTTGGTTTGACTAATGCCCCAGCTGTGTTTATGGATCTGATGAATCGGGTGTTCCACCCCTTTTTGGACCGGTTTGTGGTAGTATTTATTGATGACATTTTGGTGTACTCCCGGAATAAGAGAGAGCATGTAGAGCACCTCAAGATAGTGTTGCAGACTTTGAGAGAACAGAAATTGCGTGCCAAATTTAGCAAATGTCAGTTCTGGTTAAGAGAAATTTCCTTCTTGGGGCATGTAATATCTTCCAATGGAGTATTTGTAAATCCTCAAAAGGTGGAAGCCGTATTGAATTGGGAAATACCTACAAGTGTAACTGAGATCAAGAGTTTCTTAGGTTTGGCAGGGTATTATCGGAGATTCATTGAGGGTTTTTCTAAAATCGCCCTACGTTTGACCAAATTGACTAGGAAGGGGGTTAGGTTTGAGTGGACCGATTATTGTGAGTAGAGTTTTCTAGAGTTGAAGACGAGATTGACTTCTGCACCAGTTATAGTCCTACCTTTTGGTACTGATGGGTTTGAAGTGTATAATGATGCTTCCAGGCAAGGGTTGGGTTGTGTTCTAATGCAAAATGCAAAGGTGATTGCTTATGCCTCCAAACAATTAAAGAAGCATAAAGAAAACTACCTGGTCCATGATTTAGAATTAGCGGTAATGGTTTTCGCTTTAAAAATTTGGAGACATTATTTGTATGGTGTGACTTGTAGAATTTTTACAGATCACCAGAGTTTGAAATATTTGTTCTCTCAGAAAGAATTGAATATGAGGCAGCGGAGGTGGTTGAAATTAATTAAAGATTAGGATTCCACAATAGAGTACCACCCTGGAAAGGTAAATGTCGTGGCAGAGGCTTTGAGTAGGAAATCGCGAGGAGTTTTGGCTCATTTGGGAGTATCTCGGGTTGGGTTGTTGTAAGAAATGAGATCTTTGGGAGTGGATTTAGAGTGGGGAGAATCTGGGGCCTTACTAGCAAGATTTAATGTAAAGCCAATTTTTATAATCAAATTCGAGAGCTCCAAGGACCGATCCCTATTTGGAGAAATCGAGAGTTGAGGTTAGCTATGGGGCTAAGGCTGATTTCTGGATAAGAAATGATGGCATGTTGATGATGGGTAATCGGATGTGTGTACCGGGGTAGGGTAGTGTGAAACAAGAGATCTTGGAGGAAGCTCATTCCACAGCTTATGCCTTGCATCCGGGGAGTACCAAGTTGTATCACAATTTGAGAGCGCACTATTGGTGGTTGTGTATGAAAATAGAGATAGCGGACTTTGTTATCAAAGGCCATCGGGTTTGTTGCAACCCCTTTTAGTTCCTGAATGGAAGTGGGAGCATATTACCATGGATTTTGTATTCGGTCTTCCGCGGACAAGGAAAAGGTATGATGGAATACGGGTAATTGTTGATTGTTTGACCAAGTCCGCGCACTTCTTGCCTACTGGGATGGTGTATACTTTGGATAAGTTGGCTACTTTATATGTAACAGAAATTATTAGACTCCATGGTGCGCCAGTTTCTATTGTTTCGGACAGGGATCCAAGGTTCACTTCTCGGTTTTGGCCAAGCTTGCAGAATATGTTGGGTACTAAGTTGAGGTTTAGTATAGCCTTTCACTCTCAAACAGATGGACAATCTGAGAGAATCATTCAAATTCTTGAGGATATGCTAAGGGCGGTGGTTATGTAGTATAAGAAAGGTTGGGATGTGTATTTACCTTTAGTGGAGTTTGCCTGCAATAGTAGTTATCAATCAAGTATTGGGATGTCACCCTATGAGGCTTTGTATGGTAGAAAATGTAGAACTCCCGTGTGCTGGGATGAGGTTGGCGAGAGGCAACTGATGGGTCCTGATATTTTGCAGAATACTAACGATAAGATTCAGATGATTTGAGAGAAATTAAAAGCGGCCCAGGATTGACAAAAGAGTTATGCCAATAAACGTAGAAAGGAGTTGGAGTTTGAAGTGGGAGATTGGGTATTCTTGCGAGTGTCATCGTGGAAAAGATTGTTGAGATTTGGCAAGAAAGGCAAGCTAAGCCCAAGGTACATCAGGCCTTATGAGATTATTGAGAGAATTGGTGCGGTAGCATATCGATTGACACTTTCCCCGGAATTATCGAGGATTCATAATGTGTTCCATGTGTCAATGTTACGCAAGTATGTGCTCGACCCTTCTCATGTTTTGCAAGAGCAACCTGTTGCTTTGAAGAATTATGCGACCTATATTAAAGACCTATAAGAATCTTAGATTGGAAGTGACAAGAGTTACGCTCCCGATCAATTTCGTGGGTTAAAGTTCAGTGGAGTAATCATTCAGAAGAGGAGGCGACATGGGAGCGTGAAGATGACATGAGGTCGCAGTATCCCAAATTGTTTCAATAAGGTGAGTAAATTTCGAGGACTAAATTTTTATAAAGGGGAAGATTCTGACACCCCATGTCACGGGATAAATTGTTAGGGTTAATCTTTTTGAATTTGGGGTGTGAATTGCAGGAAATGGAAGTTATCAGGAGGCTTGTTCAAGAAAATGAAGAAAGGTTGTGAATTGCAGGCTTGTGCAAGGAAATGGAACCAATACTTGATTGATAACTGTTGTGTAGTATAAGAAAGGTTAGGATGTGTATTTACCCTTAGCAAAGTTTGTCTACAATAACAGTTATCAATCAAGTATTGGGATGCCAACCTATGAGGCTTTGTATGGTAGAAAATGTAAGACTCCCGTGTGTTGGGATGAGGTTGGCGAGAGGTAACTGATGGGTCCTGATATTGTGCAGAATACTAACGATAAGATTTAGATGATTCGAGAGAAATTAAAAGCGGCCCAAGATCAACAAGGGAGTTATGCCAATAAACGTAGAAAGGAGTTGGAGTTTGAAGTGGGAGATTGGGTATTCTTGCGAGTGTCGTCGTGGAAAGGATTGTTAAGATTTGGCAAGAAAGGCGAGCTAAGCCCAAGGTACATCAGGCCTTATGAGATTATTGAGAGAATTGGTGCGGTAGCGTATCGATTGACACTTTTCCCGGAATTGTCGAGGATTCATAATGTGTTCCATGTGTCGATGTTAAGCAAGTATGTGCCCGACCCTTCTCATGTTTTGCAAGAGCAACATGTTGCTTTGAAGAATGATGCAACCTATATTGAAAGACCTATAAGAATCTTAGATTGGAAGTGACAAGAGTTACGCTCCAGATCAATTTCGTGTGTTAAAGTTCAATGGAGTAATCATTCAGAAGAGGAGGCGACATGGGAGCGTGAGGATGATATGAGGTCCCAATATCCCGAATTGTTTCAATAAGGTGAGTAAATTTCGAGGGCGAAATTTTTATAAGGGGGAAGATTGTGACATCCCGTGTCACGGGATAAATTGTTGGGGTTAATCTTTTTGAATTTGGGGTGTGAATTGCAGGAAATGGAAGTTGTCAGGAGGCTTGTGCAAGAAAATGAAAACTGGAGGACTAAAAGGTAATTTTTCAGATTAGTATATAAAGGAGAGAAATGGAGAGATTCTCTCATTTACTTCATTTGTAACGTTGGGGAGGAAAATTTTAGAGAGAGAAAGAGCCAAGCTAGAGAGTGAAAGTGCATATTGGGAGGAATTGAGTATAGATCCAGTAAATTGGTAAGATTTTACTTCCTTTTATGCCTTCATACCATCCATTTCATCTTTTATTGTGAATTTGAGAAGAAAATTTAAATTGGGTAAATTTTAGGATTTAGGTGAAGGAGAGCCTAGATCGGAATTCTTGAACTAGATTTGTTTTGAAGGTGAGTGGAATATTATAATTGTTGCATTAAATTATATTTTGAAAACTTCATTTATGTTTCATTTGGTTGGGTGTCAATGGGGACGAATTTGCTATAGTTAATTGTGTAAATTGAAGTGGTTTTGGGTTGTAAATGTAAATGAGGCTTAGTATGAGAAATGTGGTAGGAAAAAGTGACGATTGGGAGGGAATTGGAGGAAATCCTTAAGAGGCAATCTGGGAAACCCAGATGTGTCGCCGCGGTGAAGTTTATAAGTGAGGATGTCGCCGCGGCGACGTTCATATCTTGGGTGTTGCTGAGGCGACAATGGATCTTTGCCTTGGCAAAGTTCATGCGAGCAAGAACGGTTTAGAAATTCCAGAACGTCGCCGCAGCGAAGAAGGTTTGTCACCACGGCAACAAACTCTCGGGTTTGTGTCTCCAAGGCAACAACCCTTAGAAGAATTTGGGGGTGTAGACGCAAGTTTTGAAACTTGTCAAGTAAACAGGGATGTGAGTGTAATATTTCCAAGGTTGAGCGATCTAACTGTGATAGCTAAAAACTATAGGGGTTAATTAAAGAACAAAAACGTTGAGGGACTAATTTGAAATGATGAAAAAATGTAGGGGGTAAATTGATATTTTTCTATGAGGGGCTAAATTGATATTTTTCTTAGGGAGATGCATGTGTATGTGTATTACAAAACGCATCTCATGTATTGTTTATACATATATATGTATTTATCCACATTTGTCCATGTGTATGTTGAGATGTGTGATTGTGATGGTGATGATGATGAGATTGGGTGGATTTGAGCACGGTGGATGACGACTAGCCGAGTGCGATTGAGGATATCTCGTACTACCGCATGGTGATAGTATCCCATCGGCACAGGACGGGCGTCTTTGAGCTCTGGACTTAACCATATCTATTTATTCCTTGGATTGTGTCTACCAATGCCTGAAAGCGCTGAGGGATACTATGGAGTCTACCTATGCCTGAGAGCGCTGGGGGACTACCGCGTGGGATTGTATCTACCTATGCCTGAGAGCGCTAGGGGACCTTCCACGAGGTGACATTGATTCGAGGCTAGTCGGTGTTGTGTGGGTTGGTGGCCGGTTCTAGAGCATGTTTTCCATTCAAGTATTTTAAAATATTGTATTTTATAAATGTATTATCCACTCACTGGGCTCCCCAGCTCACTGTTTTGATTTTCTGCCCCTCCAAGTCAGTGTCCAGGAGTCGAGTCCGGTCGCATCCTCCATCTTAGGTCGTTGGCCAGACGCATGTTCCTGCACTCCTGCATCTTGCTTGTCATGTAGACAACTCTGATACAGTATTTGATATTTGGCGTGTAAAATAACCTTGCATATGATTTACTTAAAGAAAAATTTATCAGGTTTTATTAAAAGTTTCTAAAAAGCTCACCCTCCTTTCGAGACCCGAGTCCCACAGAGCGCCAGGATCCGATGGGGTAAGAGCCACCCGGGAGGGGTGTGACATCATATTATTAATCATTTGATGTGTTGTGTGGGCTGACTCAGCTCAACTCGCCACAAGAATGAGCCCGCAGCGATCACGTATAGGACGATGATAGTTATACGTATTCAAAGTGTTTGGTTGGGTTTAAGTTATTAGATCGTGTACAACTCCTATATTCCCGGAATAGATAGTTTATCAGATAAAGATGAGGAGTCCAATTTTAATTTAAATCCAAGACAAAAGTTGTAATGTCATCCACATTAACTCGTGTGAGAGTTTCAATTCATTGTAATTGAGAACGATTTTTCATATCATAACTCTATGATATGGAACTGTACTATAAATACCCTTTATAATCCTGTGGAGGGGACATGTTTTTGACATACCTCACAAGCAGAATCAGAGAGAGCCTAGGAATCTTGTTATTGTTCATTACTTTAATAAGATAACAGAGGACGTACACTTACGAATTAACAAGTTGAACCTCTTTAAAACTCTTTCATGTTTTCTTACATTACATTCACTCTCTATTGGTCTATTGTCTATATTTGTCTTGTTGATTATCTGTAATCATGCGTT
>WYDK02070653.1:0-10677 GCA_009867345.2 Toxicodendron radicans | reverse complement strand
GGGTCATGCTGGATTTTATAGAAGATTCATCAAGGACTTCTCAAAAATTGTCAAACCCTTATGTTCTTTGTTGGAGCATGACCGAAAGTTTGAGTTTACAAAGGAATGTCTTCTTGCTTTTGAGACATTGAAGGAAAGCCTTAGTGTCAGCACATGTGATTATAGCTCCTGATTGGTCGTTGTCATTCGAGCTCGTGTGTGATGCAAGTAACTATGTTGTTGGAACAGTGTTGGGGCAAAGGATAAGTAAGCTTTTTCACCCAATTTACTATGCAATTAAAACCTTATATGATGCCCAACTAAACTACACCACAACTGAAAAGGAATTACTTGTTGTAGTCTTTGCGTTTGATAAGTTTAGAGTTTACCTTATTGGGACCAAAGTGGTGGTGCACACTGATCATTCAGCCATTAAGTACTTGGTTTCAAAGAAAGATTCAAAACCAAGGCTTATAAGGTGGATTCTACTCTTACAAGAGTTTGATCTAGAGATTGCCGATCGAAAGGGTTATGAAAATCAAGTTGCAGACCACTTTTCAAGGCTTGAAAATGAAGAGTTTACTCAAAGTAATATGGCCATTAAAAATGTGTTCCCTAATGAGCAATTACTTGTCTTGAATCATCGAGAATGCTCGTGGTTTTCTTATTTTGCTAACTATTTGGCATGTGGCTTTCTACCTCCTGACCTCTCTAAGCAGCAATCAAAGAGATTCTTTTATGAAGTGAGATTTTACTTCTGGGATGACCCCTATTTGTACAAGCAAGGGGTTGATCAAATCTTGAGAAGATGTGTGTTTGGTGAAGAATGTGCCAACATACTTCAGCAATGTCATACAGCACCCTATGGTGGTCACTTTGGTGGGTCAAGAACATCAGCTAAAGTCCTCCAATTTGGATTTTTCTGGCTTACTCTCAAGAGTTTGCCAAGTCATGTGATCGTTGTCAAAAGATGGGCAATATCTCGATGAAACATGAGATGCCTTTGACAAAAATACTAGAAGTTGAACTTTTTGATGTGTGGAGAATTGACTTCATGGGGCCGTTTCCCACTTCTTTTGGTATGAATTACATTCTTGTATATGTGGATTATGTATCCAAGTGGGCGGAAGCTCAAGCTTGTGCCACAAATGATGCCAAGGTGGTTGTGAAGTTCCTGCAAAAGAACATATTCACTAGATTTGAGACTCCAAGATGCCTCATTAGTGATGAAGGCACACACTTTGTGAATCAATTGGTGAGTTATTTGCTAAAGAAATATGGAGTTTGACACAAGATAGCTACAGCCTATCACCCACAGACCAATGGGCAAGCTGAAATTTCTAACAGAGAAATCAAGCAAATACTCGAAAAATCAGTTTGTCCCAACAGAAAATATTGGTTTTTTAAGCTAGATAAAGCATTGTGGGCGTATCGCACAGCATTCAAAACTCTTCTTGGCATATCACCGTACAGATTAGTCTTTGGCAAGGCTTGTCACTTACCATTGGAGCTCGAACACCGAGCTTATTGAGCTCTCAAAAAGCTGAATATGAACCTACAAGCTGCTGGGGAACAACGAAAAATGCAATTACTGAGCTTGAAGAATTTATGAAATTTTCTTATGAGAATGCAAAGTTGTACAAGGAGAAAGTCAAGAAATGGCATGACTAAAGAATTCACAAGAGACGGTTTCAACCAGGCCAATATGTCTTGCTCTACAACTCAAGGCTCAAACTCTTTCCTGCAAGTTGAAATCAAGATGGTAAAGACCATTCAAGGTTGTCAAGGTCTATCCTCATGGAGCAGAGTATTTGGTGGATAAGAAGACCAATAATGAGTTCAAAGTGAATGGTCAAAGATTGAAGACCTATTGGGGATCTGAAATGGGCAGAGAACGAGTGGAAATTCCACTCACTCACCAGACTTAACCATCAGCAAAGTTAGTCTGAAGACTAAAAAACAAGCGCTCTTAGGAGGCAACCCAATCCCTTTTGATTTTCCTTTTACTTTGATTTTTAAATTAGCATTGTGTGTTTCTAAGTGTTGATTTGTTTTTACTTATGTCTGTGTGAATTTATTTTGATTTTTTTTTCCAGGGATAAAGAATAGCCTGATGTTTGGAATCAAGTTTTGGAACTAAGTGCAAGTGGTTCTTTAAATGCTGTTAATTATGCTGTAGCATGGGCCAGCATGGGAATATTACATAAAACTCGACAGATTCATTAAGTGTAAAACCTCTAGTCCACGTCAGCAGCATTTTTTAGGGTTTTTACCCTAACATAAAAATCGGGATTTTACTTCCTTTGATCACTTCATCAATTTCCTCTTACAAACCAGTCCCCACTATTGTCGCCCTTGTTACCGGTTTTCATTCTCCAACTCTCACCATCATTCCAACACTTTCTCCTCAAGTTTTCACCATTAACTCGACCCCACTTCGTCATTGGTTTATCCACATTGTCCCTATGAAAGCTTACTTAAACCCAAACCCACGCTTTGTTGTAGCATTCTTAACACTTTTTGCATCCCGTTTCAAAACTTTCCACCATGACCAAGAAATCAGCACCCAAAGCTCCCCTCATTCGCATCACCCCGAAGAAATTTGTGAACCCAACAGCAGAAACGAAGTATTTGGAGGTAATCAAATCGCAACCATTGCTGTTAGAGAAAGGTTTTGTGCTGACCAAAACCAAAAATTTGGGTTTACCGTCTTACATCAGTGAAGTGCTGCAGCAAAGGAAATGGCAATCATTTGCCACTCACCCTGTGAATCCAATTGTACCCCTGGTGAGAGAATTCTATGAGAATCTACTCGCATATGATCAGCACTCTGCCAAAGTTCGAGGAGTAAAAATTGAGTTGAACTCCAAGGTTTTCAACGAGCTCTTTGGCTTAAAGGACACTCAAGGCGAATACTCAAAATTGGTTGAAAAACTTTCTGCCGAATTGCTGAGTGATGTCCTCAAGAACACCACAGTTCCTGGAACTGATTGGTTAGTGTCGAAGAAAAACATAAAGACCGTGAAATGCTCATTGCTCCTGCCCAATGCAAAGGTTTGGTGCCATTTCTTAAAGAACAGAATCATGCCAACAACGCATGACACTACATTTTCAGTTGATCGAATGATTTTGTTGTACTGTATTTTGACTGGGAGAAAGATAAACTTGGGTGAAATTCTCGTTAAAGAGCTATGTTTTGCTACAATGAAGACTTATGGGAAATTGTTCTTCCTTTTGCTAATCACTGAGTTATGCAAAAAGTTTGATGTCCCGTATCTGGAGGACGAGGAAATTGTGGTGAACAAGGGCGTCTTCACAAACAATCTGATAGAAAAGATTGCCAATAATGCTGAAGGTAGCTTACCAAATTCTGGACCATCCAAGCCAAGCACCAGTGCTGCAGCAAGTGGCAACATCCCTTCTATGGTTCCAACTCTGTTGATTCTTGAGAAAATAATGTCTAAGTTGGAATCCATCGAGAAGAAACAAATGTTGATGTGCAACTACCTAAAAGACAAAGACCATACTCTAAAGAAGGCCCTCATGACCAACTTCACAAAATCATATCCCCATTTCCCTATTTTTCCTGATGAATTGTGTGAAGAATTACCTTTTGCAAGACCAAGCAGTGCGCCAGCACATGAGTCCTCTGCCACTGAAAGTGATGAAGTTTCTTTAGTTCGCAAGATGGCAGACATAAAAAAGAGCAAGACGCCCATGGGGAAGCAGCGTCAGCATCAGAAGAGCAAGGAGAGCAAGGAGAGCAACCATTATCAGCATCAGCATCAACATCAGCAATAGTGGTAGAGGAGCTTGTCGCGATGCCTGACATTGAAGCACCAATCAACCCTGCTGCACAAGAGGCAAAAATGGTACAAGAGGCTGAACCAACCCTTGAGAAAACAGAGCAAGAGAAAGACTCCTCAACTTTTGATGATGATTTGCAACTTTTGACCGAACTCTCCTCA
This sequence comes from Toxicodendron radicans, assembly GCA_009867345.2. Lineage (NCBI taxonomy): Eukaryota > Viridiplantae > Streptophyta > Magnoliopsida > Sapindales > Anacardiaceae > Toxicodendron > Toxicodendron radicans. The sequence continues at coordinate 6,730 of WYDK02070653.1, read as the reverse complement.
AATGTCAAGAAAAGAAAGAAGGGAGAGTCTTCGAGTGGCGAATTTGTGCTCCAAAGAAAAACGTCTCAGAGAAACTTGAACAACTAAAGGAGTTCCTCATCCCATTTTATTTTGTGTTTTTTTGTTTTTGCTTTTCTTTTACCTTGCTGATTGTTGTTTTTATTTTGTTTTCCTTATTTGCTTTGTTGTGAGGACACAACGTCTCTTAAGTTTGGGGGTGTTGCATGTTTTAGTTCTGTTTATTGTAATATGTTCTATCTTTATGATTATGTCCTAGTTCTGTTTATTTTAATATGTTCTATCTTTATCATTCTGTCATGTTTGTGTGTGTGTGTTATGTCTTGTTTGTGTGTTGTGAAGAAAAATCAAGGTAGTTATCGTGCTATATCCTATGTTGACCTTGAAATTTATGGAGATGCTTCATGGTGCTGCCTCAAGCTTAGAGCTGTTTTTGATTGAATTTTGATAACTTGAAAAATTCGAGAACTTTGAAATTTTTAAATATTTAAGTATGAGCGGAAATGTAGTTGAGCAAGCCTTTGGGGCAGGCCAATCTTTAGAGAGAGTTTAGGAATCAAGCTGAGTTTGATAACATCCAAAACAAGATGCAAGCAGAAAGATTTAAGAAGTTCAAGGTGATAACCATTAAAAATATAGGTGTTAAGCTCATGGGAGGGAAAACCTTAGTATCAGAATTATGTTGTTAGTTAGATGTGAACAATAAGCTTAGGAGCATTTCAATGTTCTTCGTACCCAAGTATCTAGGAGTACCCATGAACCCCATGGTGTATCAACTATTGAAGAAAATGTATTAAGAATAAAGGTGTGCTGTGACAAATGTTGCAGCAATCTGAAGCAACTCATGGCCAAATAGCCAAGAGTGCCCATGCACCCCATGGTGTATCAACTATGCAGAAAAGCCATGAAATTATGGAAGGTTTCCAAAAAGCTAATAAAAAAAAGAGGAAAATGAATAAGTCTAGATTGAATAAAGATCTTCCAACAGTACTCCTAATCTTTTGAGATGACTTGTATGCAATGGTAGTCCCTTGACTTTGTTCCATTAAGGATTGTTGGTTGTATCTTGTGTATGAGGGATTAGAAAACTTAGTGAAAGTTCCACGCAACTAGGCTCAAGGATCTATGATTGGTTGTTCTCCTGAGTGCTTGTGAAACTCCGTTTTGATCAATGAAGGATGTTTTTGAAAAATGAAGGGTGATCAAACTATGTGTTTTTGTTATTAACTGATGACAGCAAGAGTGAGCAAATGTGGCAGCATAGGGTAAAGCATGATGTCTCTAGGAATTCTCTTCATGTGTTTTAAATTTTTGTTGTGTAGTTAGTTTACATTGCTTGAGGACAAGCAAGGTTTTAAGTTTGGGGGTGTGATAACTCCTGAAAATGGAGTTATCATAAGCTTAATTTGGGACCTTTGCCATAGTTTTTATTGCTATTTTAGTCACTTTAGTTTAATTTAGTTTAATAATTCTTATCTTAGCCATTTAGAGTTGGATTGTGTTTAAAAATAGAAAATGCTTGTAATCTACTCTCATTTGGTATGATTTTAGGTTTAATTTCTATTTTGATTATTCATTTCAGGATCAAAAGGCCTCAACCTCAAATTCATAAAGAACACAAATTGAAGATCTGATGTTGAGGAATGCTAAAGCATGGCATAGCAGACAACTGAGAGCTTTGCAATGACAATGCTGGCGCATAGCGCTCTAACTCAGCATAATTGAAAGCGCGCCTATGGTCCTGCGAATCTTCTGATCCGTCCTGACAAGGAAAGCCTTTCTTTACATGCACTCAAAGAGAAATGAACAGTGACCCGACTGTGAGGGAATGACAAAACATATAGCTGTGACAAGTGTCCATTTGTGCCCTACTTTTCCTCATATAAAATCAAAGTAGAAAGTTGGAAAAATGAGGTCTTCAACCATCAGAAGAGGGCGGCCATTTTAGAAAGGAAATTAAGAGAGAAGCAAAGGAACTTTTCAGAGGAACATAAGCCATTTCCTGAGGAAGAGTTGGGCATTCACGACTATAGTTTTAGGCATCTTCTTTGTGCATCGTGCTTCTTGTTGTATGAGCTCAATGGTTGTATACTCTTTTTTATTTAACTCTCATTTCAGTATGAACTAACTATTCTTAAGTTGGGTTTGAATGTTTGAACTCCTGTTGTAATGTTTTTCTTTTATCTCTAATATAGCTTATGATGCATGCATATTTATTTAATCAAATGGGTTTGATGTTGCAATATGGATGTGGCCAATCGATGTTGTTGTTTTACTTGTTAATTAGATGCTGAGAAAGTCTGAAAAACAAGGTAAATCATTTGATTAACACAAGCCCTTAGGGTCATGCGACAGCATGAGGAGAATGCATATACATATGATTTCTCACTTGTGTGGTTATTAACAAACCAGAGTTTAATCAGTTTCTTGAGTTGGAATCGGCATAGACATATGTTAGGTTTAAGCTTAGGGAACAATCTTGTAGAATGTTTGATGGAACAGTACAAGATCTTAAGAGTTTGAATCAAGTAAAATGCACTGCTGAGTTATGTTGTAGCAATATTCATAGCATTACAATAGGAGGGATTATGTTCAAACCTGACTTACCTTTAACTGATTACTGAAATCATTGTTACCAGTTGTTCTGTTGGTTAGAACTCTTATTAGGATTAATTTAGTTAAGTAGCTTAATTTCGTAGCATTATCATTTCGTAAATCATTCTATTTAGTCTGTTGTGATATTACTTAACTTAGTTCAAAAATCATCAACATTCATTGATGTACATTGCTGTAGCATTGATAGAAACTAACTGACTTTACAATCCCTGTGGGAACGATACTCGATTCTTAGGAATCTAAAACTATTGTCGACCACGTATACTTGCGTGCATGATATTGTTTATCCGATAGACAACAGCTAACCAGTTCACTAATATAAAAATATTCATGCATGATTAGCTAAACAATATCAAACTTTGTCTAAAAAAAATCAAAATATTAGTAATTAAAATATTGTAACTTTATAGAGATAATTGTTTTGATCATGCCCAGTATTTTCAAAGCTTTGAGGATCTTGAAGAAGCGCGACAACACCCTTATAAAGATGTGAGACCCAAAGATTGGGATTGGTTATAACACATTTTGCTAGTGAAGATTATCAGGTAATAATTTTTAATATTTATGATTTTTACTGGTAAAGTTACATGGATGATTTATTTATACTCAATTGCTTTTGGAATGTTTAAAAGAATAGCTTACTAGGATAATTCAATAGTGAACATAATTTTTTTAGTAAATATATGATGATTGGATTTGTAATTATATGTCATGCATCATTATGTCTAACTGAAATGTTATTATTTAATGCTTATTATTGAAATGTTATCTAATATTTATTTTGGTCTAACTAAAATATTATTATACATTTCATTATGCATCATTATTCAATATACAGAAACTTTCGAAAGTAAACAAGGTCAATCGTGCTAAATTGTCATACAATCATTATGGTGGGTCAAAACCCTCTGTTTTTCACCGAACAAATAATTCAAAGGTTTGAAATATTTTTTTTTTAATAACTTTATATTTAATGTGTATATTGTAATTTTTATTTATTTGTTTATTTTATGAATATTAATTGTCTTTTATTTGTTTATTTTTTGAATATTAGGATCTTCCTAAAAGCCAGCTCTAAGGGGAGGTGCATTTATTCCATGACACTCATTTTGGCAATAAAAGAAATACTTGGATAAATGATGAAGCCAAGGTTCAATATGTAAGTATTATGTAGTGTATTTCATTTTTTTTTTTTTTTTGTATAAAAGTTTACTATATTTTTATATTATAACCTAATAACTTTTAGTTTTTTAATTTATAAAATTATATTATTTTTATTTATATATTTGTGTGTATGTACATATATATTATTTTTTTGTAGGAACAAATGGTAAACATTCTCAATTAGGAGCCTGAAGAAGGTTCTTAGTCAACTACTCAATTAGAGATCACTCAGAAGGTTTTAGGAACAAAATTGGTTATTATCGTGGATTGGGCTATGGTCTAAAACCACCTGCATCTTCTAAGACTTCAAGGTGAGACGGACAAGAAGTTTTAGAGGAACTCACACACTTGCGTGAGGAGGTGCAAGAACTACGAGGCATAAGGGGAGAATTTCACCAATATAGGCACATGATGGAGAAGATGCGATAGTTCATCTCAGTTAATATGGGTTCTTGTTCTACTGGCTCACAGACATTTCCAGGCCAATTTCCACAAGATCCTCTACCACCTACAACAATTTGAGTTTTTATTTGTCACTTTTTTGTTGAATATTAACAATCTAGTCAACTTTATATATTTTTAGCTTTTTATTTGAAAACAAACATATATAGTTCTATAATTGTAATGCCCACACTGAGGTACGTAAAAATATGTATATTACATTCTCATGCCCTTAGAATTGTTCCTTTGAAATTGCCTTAAAAGGAATTGTTTAAATTTTTTATTAAACTTCACTTAGGGTAAAATGGTCTTTTCACAAGAAATTAGAAGAAAAAGTAAGGATTAAAATGAAAGCTTTTAAGGTGAAGAATATGATTATAATAAGGGTATTTAAGTAATTGCACTAGTGGCAAAGTTGTAAATTTCACCAAAGGGCAAGGGCAAAATTGGAAATTATGGCATAAATATCTTTATATAAAAGATATAAAGCTAGAACCTTCTCCATTCTTTATCCACCATTGCCGACTTCTTCTTGCCCAAATTGTCACGCCTCATTCTAGGTAATCTTGACCCCATCGGATCCGGGTGCTCCGTAAAGCTCGGATTCCCAAAATAAGGGTGAATTTTTTCAAAAATAATTATAAAACTCTATTTATAAAGCTTTAATAATATTAATACAACTCAAAATATTATTTTTATAAAACAGGTTACATAAACCATTGTATCAGAGTGTAACAACCATGAACAAACACTATGATGATGAACATCCGTCTGCAAACCAGCCGAAAGCGTGTAGCCTGCACCTCGCGTATTCAGCATTCAAACCTGAGTGAAAAACATTAAAACAGTGAGCAAGAAAGCTCAATGAGTGGATAATACAATATAATTATGGAGGGACTCATGACCCTCAATCCGCATGAAGAAACTCTTAATCATTTCCTTATAATTTCCCTTAATTCATAATCACTCGTTCTCAACAAGGTAAATGCATCATTGCATCACCTTTCAATTATTGTGGATTATCACAAGTACACAACAACCTCATCGCCATAGAAGAGTAGGCATTCCTTAACACGAATCCATTTTTACTCACATCGACGCCCACCGAGCGTTCATAATCTCCACTAGCCTATACCTGCTGGATTTATGTAAATACTGCTCCAGCCCATACCCTCTGGATAATCACAAATGTCACCCCAACCAATACCTGCTGGATAATCACAAATATCACCCTAGCCAATACCCACTGGATAATCAATCTCTACAAACCATCTCTGTATCCATAGGCTCTACCCTATACAAACATCCCCAGGATCAACCCTCACCTGAGCCCATCACTCGTTCGCTCTACCCCCCAAAATACTCAACCGGCTTACACCCCGAGGATCACCCAGCACACTCTAGAGCATAGGTGGAATCCTCACATGTTGGTTACTTCTCTCTCACTCAATTCCGTCCAAACCCACATCACTTCCCACTGGAAAGTTTCGTCGATTCCAAATTGAGTCTTGTTCAGGATGGCCAGTCCACCTTAGCCATTCAAACCAATTCGTTCTCTTAAATAATCGCATTAACCCGGATCAACCATTTTATAAGCTCTTCCATACTCCAATCAATCACTATTATGCCATATCTTAATCATTGACATATCCTCACCATGCATACCAAAACTTATGCCAAATATATATATATATACATATATGCACATATATGTCACAATACATATCTAAATGTCTTAAAAATCAAATGTAAGTCTATAAGCAAATCTGCTAATCCATTCACCTGGTTGGAGCTACTGCCACTCTTATCTTCCTTGTCCAGGGTCCGAAAAATTCTCCTTGCCGAACTTTCTCTATGTTAAACTACAACAAATCATTAATAATATTAACACTAGGAGGCCAACTTGGCTTTCTTCTAATAAAAATCCTCTTATACTCGAATACCGATCACCCACAAAAATTCCACAAAACTTTGATTCTTGTAAAATATTAATTTAGTCCTTCTTTGAAAAAATATCAGTTTGCCCCTCAAACTTTTCCACTATTTCCATTAAACCCCTAAAATTTTATAGTCTTTCAATTAACCCCCTAAAATTTCCACTTAGGTCTCTTGAATTTTAAAATCTTACACTTTACCCCCTTCCTGTTAGGGCTGTAATCGAGCTGAGCCGAGCCGAGTATTTGATTAATCGAGCCCGGCTCGATTACTGTAGCACTCGAGCTCGAGTTCGAGTCGAGCCTTTCGAGCTTGGATTTTCAAGCTCGAGCTCGAGCTCGAATTCCTTTACTCGAATTCGAGCCGAGTTCGAGCTCGAGTACTGTAGCAATTCAAAAATCCAACTGTAGCAATTCAAAAATCCGGTTTTCTCAGATAGGTGTTGATAAGATAAGGAGGTAATGACAATTCTCATATTCATATTCAAGCTCCAAAACACAAGATCCTGATAATAGTAATAATCTTGATCCCGTGGTTGCCTCAAAGGGTGGTGGAG
>WYDK02070596.1:0-10688 GCA_009867345.2 Toxicodendron radicans | reverse complement strand
CATTTCATTCCCCACTTTTTCTTCTAATTCCTTGTGAAAAGACCATTTTACCCCTAGTGAAGATTTATGCTTATTTCGTTTTTATTCTTTTAAGGTAATTCCAAATAATCAATACTAAGGGTATGGGAATGAAATACATCATCTTACATACCTCTTAAGCATCTCGGTGCGGATATTACAGAAGAGGACAGTGAGGGTTCATGTTCGGATAATTCTAGTGACTATAATGAGGAGAAACAAAAAGCATGTGACAAAATGTACCAATCTTGGTTAAAGGCCCTTAAAAGAATTAAGTCACTAAAAGCTGAAAAGTCTTCCTTGGTGGAGGATAAGAAAAACTTGATTGATCAAGCCAAGGATTTAACCATTGAAGTGTCTAACAAAGAATCACTTTTGTCTAAAACTAAGTTTGAACTAATTGAGGCCAAGACCATTGTTGAGAAACTTAATGTAGGTTCACTTAAGCTTGATGAAGTGCTCGGACAAGGGAAGATCTTTGGTGACAAGACTGGTTTGGGATTTATTCCTGATGCTAGCACATCGACCAGTGTGCGCACATTTGTGAAAGCCACTAAACATTCTTCTGATTTTGCCACGGGAAAACAGGTAATGAAGGTAAATCGTTTCATCCCCATTTGTCATTTTTGCAATAGAAAAGGACATATTGGACCCAAGTGTTTTAAATTTGTAGCCTACTTACAAAAGTGCTTTGAAAATCATGCCATGTTTTCAAACTTGAATAAACCCGCCAAGAATGTTGGTTCGCATAAAAAAGTTTGGATGCAAAAACCTATTGTGAACACATATGTTGCACATACTTCTCTTCTTGCATTTCAAAATGATTTATGGTATCTTGATAGCGGTTGTTCTAGGCACATGACTGGAAATTGTTCACTGTTATCTAACTTGCAAAATGTTGATAGTGGACATGTTACTTATATTGATGGTAACTCAATCACTCTACCAGGACTGCCTACCTTGAATGATATTATGTTTGTGGATGGTTTAAAGGCTAATCTCATAAGTATAAGTCAAATTTGGGACAAGAACTTTAAGGTTCAGTTTTCAAAAGACAAATGTCATGTTTTAAATGACAAAGGTGTTCCCATTCTTGAAGGAAAAAGATCTAATGACAATTTTTATCTGCTTTCTAATGATTTTTCTTGTCTTAGTTCTAAGGCTGATTGCATTGATGTGTGGCATGAGAAACTTGGTCACATGAACTTCAAAGATCTTGTAAGGCTCTTAAAGAAAGAAGTTGTGAGAGGGTTACCTAAGTTTGAGTTTACCAAAGGTAAAGTGTGTGGACCTTACCAACAAGGTAAGCAAACTAAGTGTTCACACAAATCCTCTTCTTATCTCAACACCTCTAGTGTGTTGGAATTGCTTCATATGGACTTGCTAGGTCCAATGCAAACTAAAAGTTTGGGAGGTAAGAGGTATGCTTTTATGTGTGTTGAAGATTTTTCAAGATTCACATAGGTTGATTTCCTTAGAGAAAAATCTGATACATTCAATGTTTTTGAGAAATTAGTGAAAAGACTTCAAGTTGAGAAGAACTGTCTTGTAAAGGAAATTGTGAGGATTAGAAATAATCATGGAAAGGAATTTGAGAACACTTACTTTGAAAATTTTTGTAATGTGCAGGGAATTTGTCATGAGTTTTCAGCCCCAAAAATACCACAACAAAATGGTGTGGTAGAGAGAAAGAATTGGGTGCTTCAAGAACTGGCAAGAGTCATGTTGAATGCAAAGAGGTTACCCAAAAGATTTTGGGCTGAGGCAATTAACACAACCTGCCACATATCCAATAGAGTGTTCTTGAGAAAAGGTACAATTCAAACTCTTTATAAGTTGTGGAAAGGTAAAAGACCAGATCTCTCTTACTTTAACAATTTGGATGCAAATGTTATGTACTTAATGATAGAGAGAATCTGGGTAAATTTGATGCTAGGAGTGATGAAAGTATTTTCCTTGCATATTCCTTGAATAGTCGTGCCTATAGAATCTACAATTTACGTTCTGAAAAAATCATTGAGTCAATTAATGTTGTTTTTAGTGATGTTGATGACAATTTAGATTCGTGGGAGAATGATATTTTCAATGACATGTCTGATCCAAGTATGCCCACAGAACCTAATGTGACCACACCAGAATCACCTGAACCAAAGTCTGTCGAATCTGGAGCACAGAATTGCAACGAATTTTTGAATAAGGATGGAATTGATCTTGTGGTTGACCTTTCAAATGAAAATATCTTAAAAAGAAGTCCAAGATCTAAGGATCCTCCAACATAGGTTAAAAGGGCTCATCCTTCTTCAACCATCATCAGAAATCCAGAAGAGGTAATGGTTACAAGGAGAAAAAAAGCAAAATGAAATTAACTATCTTTGTTATGTTTCCCTTGCAGAACCAAAGAACAACAAACAAGCCTTGGAAGATGATTGCTGGATTGCCGCCATGCAAGAAGAACTTGAGCAGTTCGAGAGGGATGATGTCTGGACACTTGTTCCTAGACCTGAAGGCATAAACATCATTGGTACAAAATGGATTTTCAAGAACAAGACCAATGAGTTTGGAAATGTAGTAAGGAACAAGGCAAGACTTGTGGCCCAAGGGTACACCTAAGTAAAAGGAATTGACTTCGATGAGACATTTGCCCCTATAGCCAGATTTGAGTCTATCAGATTGTTGCTTGCTGTAGCTAGTTGGTTGAACATAAAGCTCTATCAAATGGATGTGAAGAGTGCATTCCTGAATGGATTGCTGAATGAGGAAGTATATGTTGAACAACCCATCGGTTTTCAGGATCCTTACAAGCCTGAACATGTCTTCAAATTGAAGAAAGTCTTATATGGTTTAAAATAAGCCCCCAGAGCTTAGTATGAAAGACTTACCACTTTTCTTCTTGAGCATAACTACAAGAGAGGTAACTCAGATAAAACTTTTTTCATTAAGTTTGGTAACAATGAGTTTATGTGTGCACAAATTTATGTTGATGACATCGTTTTTGGGTCCACATCTAAAACTCACTTGAATGATTTTGTTGCCTTAATAAAAAGTGAATTTGAAATGAGCACAGTAGGAAAGTTGAACATGTTTTTAGGACTCTAGATTAAGCAATTTGATAATGACATGTTTGTCTCTCAAACAAAGTATGCTAAGAATATGTTGAAGAAATTTAATCTTGATAGTGCTAAGCATGCTAGAACTCCCATGAATTCCACTAACAAACTTTCAAAGGAAGAAAATGGAAAGAAAATTGACATTAAACTGTATAAAAGCATGATAGGAAGTTTGTTATATTTGACTGCTAGTCGTCCTGATTTGTGCTATAGTGTTGGTGTTTGTGCAAGATTCCAAGCCAATCCTATCGAATTGCATCTAACTGCTGTGAAGAGAATCTTGAAATATGTCTCAAGTACATGTGGTTTTGGTTTATGGTTTTCACATGATACTAATCCTATTTTGACTGGATACAGCGATGCTGATTGGGTTAGAAGTGTGGATGATCGAAAAAACACATCAAGTGGATGTTTTTATCTTGGCAACAACCTTGTCACTTGGTATAGCAAGAAACATAATTCAATCTCACTTTCCACTGCTGAGGCCGAGTACATAGCTGCTGGTAGTTGTTGCACTCAAATTTTATGGTTGAAAGAAATGTTGAGTGATTATGGAATTAATCATGATTGTGTGACTATATTTTGTGATAACACGAGTGCTATCAATATTTCGAAGAATCTTGTTCAACACTCTAGGACCAAACACATTGACATTAGGCACCATTTCATTAGAGAACTTATGGAAGAAAATGTCGTCACACTAGAACATGTTAGCACAAAATCCCAGTTGGCCGACTTATTTACAAAAGCACTTGATCATGAAACATTTGTTAATTTGAGGAAGTCCATTGGACTCATGCAACTCGAATAGTTGTTTTGATTTCTAAATAAATGATTTTTTACGAAGTTTCCTTTATTTATTTTTTCAAGAATTGTGATCTTTTCAATCATGATTATTGTGTGTTTCTCTTTTTCGTTGTGGCAACACTTGTGAATGTGTCCACGGTTTTACTCTCATGAGAATTTGATCTTAACTCATTTTTGAGAAAATGTTGTATGCTCATCACCATGTGAAAGAGCTACCTTGCATGTGAGTGTGAAAGTCATATTTGAATAATTTTCTAATTTGTAGAGACCCATATATCTTGGAAAAACAATCATTTAGAGGGCTACCTCCTTGCAAGTGTGAAAGCTACACTTGGTTATATTTGAGAGTATTTTGCTTGCCCATGGCTTCTTTTATGAATTATGATGTTCATTGAAAAATATCAAAGTGAAAAATATTGTTTTTTTGGGCATGAGGGAATGAGGAGTTTATTAAAATTCAATTTGACCAATGTGTCATGAAAACCCCTTGAGGACAATTGCACACACATATGATAAGCTTTATGACCACTTTTCTTTCATATGTTTGAGAAATTTTTCTCTTGATGGTGGATTTGTATGATTTGAGTCCTTTGTGTTGCTCATTGGCCAAAGATCGAGAAATTCTTAAATGATTTTTGTTGAAATCGATTTGTGATTCTTGATTCTTTATATTCTGTTTGGAACTTCAGATTGATCAATTTTTTTTTGGATAAAATTAAATGTTTCAATTAAATTGCTTTTTGTGTCGCCACATTGGGATGTGTGTCAACACGAATTAGTGTCCGATTTTTTCGAAAGGGTTGTCACTTTTAAATTCACACTGCTATTTATGTTATAACATTTTTTTTTGTGTGCTCACAGTTGTTGTCACAGAGGTTAACTTTAAGTGAAACATTTTACGGTTACTGTTACCCTTTTGTAAAAAGCACGAAAATTTATATTTATCTCTTTTCACTTTTGCGCCGTCTTGCATTGTCCCTACCTCTGTGTTTGTGTTTCCCACTAACCCTAAACTCTTCGTGTCTCTTTCTTATAAAAGTTTTCTTTTGTCATGCTCTCATGGTAAAAATCAAAACCATGGCTAAGAGAACAACAAGAAATCAGAGAACAAAATCAAAGGAGGTCCCCCCAAGCTCATCATCTTCTGATGATGCTTCTTCGGACACTATTCCATCAGTTGAATCTTCTTCCAAATCAGAAGACACACCAAGTCCAAAAACCAAGTCCAAGACGAAATCAACGACCTCAACCGAACCATCTTCTTCCAAGCCAAAGGCAACAACCTCTAGAGAGAAGTCAAAAGGGAAGTATATGGTTAAATCAACCACGTCAGGTAAAGCTCCCACCTTTGTGTCTAAAAGTGCTGAGTCAGGGTTTAAAGATGTGATAACACATTGTCCGATTGTGGGTGAGTGTAGTGTCAAGCTGGTTGATTTCCCTGAATTTGCTAAGCTAGTATCTAAAAGGAATTGGCTTAAATCTGTCTCTGATATTGCTGCGCCAATTCAAAACATTGTGCAAGAATTTTATTCTAATTTTAGCGATGCCATTGATGAGGAAGGTGACCACTCGGGTCAAGTGTTTGTGCGTATGTCGATTGACTTTAATTCTGATGTTATAAGAGAATTGCCTTCCATTAAAGATTCTGATGATTTGACTGAAAATGACTTGTCTTTGATTGCAAAAACTCTAACGGGAAGTACTCTAACTGAGTGCCCCAATGTGGATTCATTATGCCTACTGCCCTGTTATCATTGTATCGTGTGCTTTTTAGAGTGTCCTTGTCAAATTGGTCACCCACTATGCACAATTCCACTGTTAGGATAGATCGGGCTCAGTTGATTTATGGAATAGGTGTTGGGAAGAAAATAGAGCTAGGATCTGTGATCTATTCTCACATCAGGGTTGCTACTAAGTCTAAGAGCAACATTTTTGGGTTGCCTTTTCCTTCGTCGATTCATAGAATTGTGTTAGCACAGAAACCCAAACTGATTGGTGTTGAACAGAGGCTTAAGGTTAAAACAATTTCTACTTCTTCCTTCAAGCAACCATCTGTGGATCAGCCTGGCACGAAACCTATCTTTTCTCCTTCAGCTTTGAAATCTAATGTTTCAAATGCTAGAACTCTTGACAGATTGTAGAATATTGAGGCATCTCTGTCAAAGAAATTCAAGTTGCTCTCCGAGAAGCTGCCCGAATGGAGGCTGCCTTCTATGAACGCCTAGACCAACTTGAACAAATTTTTTCGCTGGTTGATCTTTCTGTTTCAGCACCTCAAGACTAGCCACCTCCTGCTGTAAAATCTGATTCCACAGATGAACATGATTCTCTTGTAAAAAGATCAAGCTGAAGAAGACTCTGCCCTTGCTGATCCAGATATGACAACATCAGTGCAGAATGAGGCACATTCGTCCTCACTTGAGATGACCCCTGTAGCTTCCTCCAAAAGCCAGGAAAGGAAACTAAAATCTGGTACTGCCCTAACTCGGAAGTCTCAACGGAAGTGAATGCATAGATTATGAACAAAGAGGGGGAGAGATAGTGTTGATGGATTGGAATGAGGGGGAGGAGATTTTGAGATTGAATTTTTTTTTTTAATTTTCCTTCTACTGAACTCTTTATGTTTGTGCTGAGAAATAATTAGTTTGAGTTTGGTTTTTTTATTGATTGATACTCTTCAAGTAAGGAGGAGCTTAGCTTTGCTTTTATTTAAATAGTTGATTTATGTTTGATTTGATAAACCTGCAGATTAATATTCTTTGTGTTTTGTGAAACAAGTTTTTTTTTCTTTGTTCATAATATGACAAAATGGGATATTGTTGGAAATCTTTGTTGTCATATTATGAACTTGTGAACACAATGGCTGATGTGTTCACAATCCATTCAGACTTTATTTGTTTTAATGTTTGCTGCTTGTTGTGCCCACAACATAGTGCGATGTTAGCACACTTTAGTTCAGTTTGTTTTGTTGTGCCCACATCGTGCGATGTTAGCACATTTTACTTCAGTTTTTTTTCTCTTTAGTGTGACGTGGACAACCTTTTTAAGATATTATTGGTTTTTATCTTTTTCATTGTTTGATTTGTTTTGATTTGCTTTAAGGTACTATTCTTGGGACCACTTTACAAGTGTCTCAACATGACAGGCTAGGCAGAAAAAGTTTGTACAAAATTCTGACATTCTTTTTCTTTTTGCAGGCGCATAACAAATTGAATATTTGCTACAAAAAGTTTGCCTCTAGTGCTTTATTCTTTATATCATCTTCATTGTGTGAAAAAGAACGGAACGGACAAGAAAGAGCGTTCGCCATTTTCGTTTCTGAAAAGCTTTATTTATGATTAGCTTTTGTTCGTTCTTGTCCCATTTTTTGTTTAGATGAGTTCATAGATCTTCATATCCGTCTCATCTCTTGTTTGGGTTTGTATTTGTATGTGCTGGTTGTGTGAGCACATTTACGATAGTTCAGATCACTGAACTTTTGATTATAACTCTACTGTGTTGAGTGAAGACTGAAATGCGGCTTCGTCTTCTTGTGCTTGAGAAGATCTCAAGCTGACCATAAGTGTTGCGAGGTGAAGACTAGCTGTACAAGAACGAGGTGCAACCAAAGTGTGGAGATTGAAGCGTTATGATCAAGGGAGTTTCTCATAACTGATGCTTATTTCTAACCTTGTAATTGTACCATGAATGTTTTCTATAGTGGAACGTTTTCTCCTAGACCAGGTCCCATGGATGTAGGCTTCGGTCGAACCATGTAAATGGCTGTATTTGTATTTTTATGCTTGGATGAATGCATGGTATCAACACCATAAAGAACCCAATGAACTCTTAATTTTAACTTGGTAAAAATCTGATAAGTTTAACATTTTCGCTGTGCAAACTTGTTTGTTTGATAACAAACGTGTGGTAACATTTCTGTTAACTGGACCAAGGGACTTAACAACATCCATCTTATGACACCCAGTGCCACGGGATATTAGGGGTAAGGTTAATTTATTTGAAATTGGGGTGCTAATTGTAGGGAATGAAAGCTTGGGGAAGGCTTTTGTAAGAAATCCAAAGCTTTGTGGGAGTAAAGTGTTAAATTGAGAAGAGTGAGGACCAAATGGATAGTTTGCAAAATTAGTATAAAAGGAGAGGAATTCTCTCATTTGAGAGAATTTTGGCGAGAGAAGAGAGAAAGGAGAAAAAGAAAAGAGAAAGAAGAAGAAGAAGAAGAGAAGAAGAAGAGGAAGGAGAGAAAGAAGAAAGAGAAAGAGGTTCTTGGGTCCAAAGTAAGCATGAATCATCCTAAAACTTTAATCATCTTCCAATCTCTTGTGTTTTGTTGGATTTGTGTTGGATTTGAAATGGCTGATTTGTATGTTGTGTTATGTGTGTATTGATGTTGTTTGTTGTTGATTGTGTGTTGTTGAATTGAGATTTGAGTAGAGAATGTGAAGATTGAAGTGATGAGAATGGGTTGGGTGAAGTTGTTGAATATGGTGTTTTAGGGTTTGAATCAAATGATGTTTTAATTGGTGAATTGTGTTAGGATGGTTATAAATGTGTTGTATAATGTGTGGAGTGTTGAATTATGATGGAAAAGTTGAGAGGAATTGATGATTGAATGGATGGGAGAAGGGGGAAAAGGGTTAAAATGTCAGAAAAACCCAGAAAATGGGTCAAATAGTGTCATGTTGCGGCATGGTGCCCGCGACATAGTCGAAGATATGTAGATTTTCGGGGTTATGTCGTAGCACTATGCCACGGCATGAAGAGGGCAGCAGGCCCTATGCCGCGGCATGGTTTTTGGGGATGTGGTTGTTACTTTTAAAACTTGTCAGGTAGACGGGGGTGTGAATGCAATAATTCAAAGGTCAAGGGACCTAAGTTAATAATGGAAAACTTTGGAGGGTTAATTGAAAGACTGAAAAAATTGAGGGACTAATTGTAATAAAGAAAAAGTTGAGGGGGTAAAATGATATTTTATGAAGAGGGACTAAATTGATATTTGCCAAGAACCAATATTTTATGGAATTCTGATGAGTGTTCGGTATTAAGGTATAAGAGGGTTTGTATTTAAGAAAAAGTTAAATTGACCTCCTTGTATGAGTATTATTGATGATTGTTGTGTGTCACCATAGGGAGGCTTCGACGAGGAGAATTCTTCAGATCTCGATCAAGGAAGACAAGTGTGGCAACAGCTCCGATCAGGTGAGTGGATTATTTGGTTCCCTTAGAGACTTATATTCGGTTGTTAAGAAGCTTAGATAAATACTGTTAAATATGAATGAAATTTTTATGTATATATGGTACGAATATTCAGTATGCATGGCGAGAATAAAGAAACGACTAAATTATGGCGTAATGGCGATAAATCGAAGTACGGATGAGATTATGAAGAATGGCATTGGGTTAATGAGGTGATTTAAGAGACGAATTGGCTTAGTTGGCTAAAGTGGACTGGCCACCCTGATCAAGACTCAATTGTGAGTGAGTTGGGTATGAACGGTATTGATTATGAGTGAAGCAGCCAACAGGTGAGGATTCCACTTAAGCTGAGTGCGCTGGGTGATCCTTGGGGTGCAGGCCTGTTGAGTACTCCGTGGGATAGAGCGGATGAGTAATAAGCCACAAGAGATGACTTCACTTATGCCGGAGTTCGCTAGGTGAGCCTTAGAGCATTTGATTGATATGACCTATAAATTGGGTGTTGCTTAGTGTCTTTACCCGGGGTGTAGGGTAGAGTTTGTGAATACAAAGATATTTGAGTATCCAGCGGGTGAGGTTGGAGTAGTATTTGTGGCATCCAACGGAGAGGCTGGAGAGGTAATTGTAATTATCTAGCGGTATGGGCTGGAGAGGTAATTAGGACTATCCAGGAGTGTTGGCTGGTGTGGTAATGGTGAGTATTCAACGGATATAGATCGGTGGTGAAACTATGAGTCCAACCAGTATAGGTTGGGACTAAAATAAGGATATCTGATGGGCGGTGGCCGGGGACGGTGTTATGGATATCTGATGAATATAGGGTGGTAAGAACTGTGGACACCTGATGGTGTCGATATCGGTGAGAGTGAGTTTCATGTCGGGAAGGACTATTTTATCTGTGGCGATGAGGGTGTGCATATCTAATTGAAAAATATGAGGATCTAGGAAAATGGAAAGGTGGTGCAAGAATGTGAATTATTTTGTTGGGAATGAATGATTATGAATTAGGGGAAATTATAAGGGAATTATTTAGGAGTTTCTTCATGCTGAGTGGGAGCCGTGAGTATTTTCAGTTTGTATTATGTTTTCCATTCACCGAGCTTCTAGCTCACTGTTTTTAGTGTTTTCCCTCCAGGTTCGCATTCAAGATTCGCGAGGCCCATGCGGCACGTCTTCGGCGGGTTCGAAGACGTATGTTCATCAGCATATTGTTTGTACACGGTAGTAGCATTCTCATACGGTTTTTATGTAAATTGCTTTGTAATAAATATATTTTTGAATTTATAAATGGTTTTCAAAAAATCTCACCCTCATTTTGAGAATCCGAGCCCTTCGGTCTGCCTAGATTCGATGGGGTTAGGACTACCCAGACTGGGGTGTTACACTGTAATACCTATTTTCTTACTAGCTTACTAGATGAGAAATCATGTAAAATATATCACTTATACAAAAACAAAAACATGCATACGAATAAAAACATGCGCGCGCGACTTTTCTTTTATTATAAACATGTATTTACATGACATATTTACAAAACTTTTCTTTCTATACACATGTCAAAAA